>MEIZ01000137.1:109223-119516 GCA_001723225.1 Globodera ellingtonae | reverse complement strand
AAAAAAATTAAATATAAAATCGCTTAAAAATGCTCATTTGTGTCAGGAAATTGCGCAAATCAATTGTTTGCACTGATAAATATAACAAATGAAGCAAAACTAACTTAAATTTTCACTTTAATGAAGAAATGCCGAATTTGCGGATACGCCATTATAGTTTTGGTAATATTCATAATTTAAATCCTATCTAATTGTGAAAGTACATATTTTGTTTTTAAATGAAATTAACGCAAAAAAAATTTTTTTGGAAATACCCGCCCGATACCCGGATTTTTCGGCTACCCGGGTCGGGTATCAGACGGGTAAATACCCGAGTCGGGTATTTACCCGGTACCCGCCCGGAATTACCCGCCCGGACGAAAAGTTAAAAAAATACCCGGCCCGGGTACCCGCCCGGTACTTTTCCGAATACCCGAAAAAATACCCGCCCGGGTCCAAGCGATTTTTCCGCACCCTATTACACTATTCATTTATATATAATTTTCCCAATTTAAAATTGTTTTAGAACTAAAAATGTTCTGCGGCTTATTGAATCTCTTATTTATTATAGTAAAAAATTATTAAATAATTAAAAATATTTGATCAAAGTTAATTACACGAATTTGTCTCCAACGCGTGTTTTTTCAATCGGTATTGGATGAAAATCCTCATTAATTGTAAATTTTTGTTTTAAAAATTCAAAATAATTTTTTTCATTTATTTCCAAGATTTTTTTTTCGGAATCAGTTATAAGCGCCACGGTTGAACTTTCCTGAGCTCTTAGTTCAAAATCTACACTTCCATAATTGAAAGTCGCTGGAATTTGTCTTGCTGCAAAGGTTTTGAGCATAAACGTTTTTTGCTTAAAAATTGTTTTTTTTGTATATTTATAAATTTACTTGATAATCGCTGTTGATTTCACGAAATAAGCGACTGAAATTTTTTTCCCAAAAAGAAATGTTGATGTAGTCATACCCAGGGGGGGGTTTAGATATAAAATTTTCTTGATTTATTTTTTAATCTAAAATGGGCAAACCCATCTGTTCCGATTACGGTCCAAACAGTTGCCTTATTTGCCAGTGTCCTAACCGCATCGGCTGTGACGAACATCAATTTTATGTCACTTTAAATTTATTTTGAAATTAATTTTAAAAAATATTTTTTTTAATCATATTTTTTATTAAAAAAGCGCATACATCATTGTTTCGCCGATCTTTATAGATTGAATTGGAGAGCGTTTGGCTTTTTTTGCTGGGATTTTTTTCGTAATTGGATCGGTCATTTTGGTGATTAGTAATAATCACGTTTAAATAAATTATTTGGGCAATGTTGCTTTTGGAAATATTTTCAAAACTGAATTGTGTTTGGTTCTGTTATGTTGAATTTGTTTATGTCGAAGCCACGAAACATCGAAGCCACGAAATGTCGAAGCCACGAAATGTCGAAGCCACGAAATGTCGAAGCCACGAAATGTCGACTCAGCCAAAAACCACGAAATGTCGAAAAAAAAAAGTAAATTTTTTTAAAGTCGATAAAAATTTTTTTTAGGGGTATACAAGGGCGTAGAATCCGAATACGACCTCCATTTAGACCAATTCTGAACCCCGGACCCAATTCGAACAATTTTTTTGAAAATTCAAAAATGTTCAGAAATCAATTTTGGTCCTAAAATCGTTCTCAAAAAGCATGAATTCGGGTCCGGGATTCAGAATTGAGCAAAATGAATGTCAGATTCGTATTCTAGGCCCAGAAAACCACTAGAAAAACTATTTTGAATTTTCAAAAAATTGCTCGAATTTGGGTCCGGGGTTCGGAATTGGTCGAAATGGAGGTCGTATTCGGATTCTACGCCCTTGTATACCCCTAACAAAAATTTTTTATCGACTTTAAAAAAAATTTATTTTTTTCGACATTTCGTCGTTTTTGGCTGAGTCGACATTTCGTGGCTTCGACATTTCGTGGCTTCGACGTTTTGACTGCGGGACCGTGAAAACCGGGATCGGGACCAGCTTTTTGAACCGAGACCGGGAAAACCGGGCGAAAATTTTAACATTTTATTTTTTTAAATTTGTATTGCGGTGCCTAAACTTCCCGGTGCCCAAACTTCTGGTGCCCAAACTTCCCCCCGCCAAAAAAATTACTGGGAGTCCCGCGGAAACGTGAGAATGCAAATTTTAAATTTATATAAACTCCACATTTATGACAAAAATATGGAGAAAAACGTCGACACCGTTAGTAATTCCCCATTTCCCGAATTTTTTATCAAAAATGCTCTCCGCTTTGAGCTCAAAAGGCATACAAAAAATGAAAGGCTCCTGCAAAGAGTTGACTTGGAACTTCAGGTCTGGTAATTTATGCAAAATTAAGCTGATTTTTTGTGTGGCATTTAGTTTAAGGGTTTTTGGAGGTCGTAGTATCCGATGGTGATCTTTATTTGGACCAATTCCGAATCCCGAATAGAACATTTTCCAAAAATTCAATGACACAAACCGATTAAAAATGCACGAAACTAGAGGAAATGATTCGCCCCACACCAACTCGTTACTTTTCCCGATTCGTTACCCTAAAAAAAGTAGCGAGTCGTGTTAGAGTAATCAGTTGGGGTGTAGCAACGAGTTGGACGCGTCCGCCAAAATCCCAATTAAATCACAATTCCGAAGGATGCCATATAAAATTATCGGTATAAGTTAGAATACCTACTACCATCTGAGGGTTTGTGTCATTTTTAGCCTGCGGCAACAACTATTAGCTGAGATACCTCAAAGTTGGCAAAACCATAAGAGGCACCATTTTAGTCAGAATGTGAAACATATTTTTTATTCAAAAATTGTCTGTAAATATGTTATTTGATGGGTCCCCCCTATGGTTTTGCCAACTTTGAGAAGCTGTATCTCAGCTCATAGTTGTTGCCGCAGCCTAAAAATGATACCATTCGATTTCTCTCGTCGAGAGGAGACGAATGATATATAAAATGAGCCAAAACCTCGGATTAGTATTTTAGACTTTTTCCAAATTATCTATATTTTCATTATGATGTAGAAGATTTAAATTCCATTTTTCAATATTCAGAAAGATGGCACTGACAGTGGCGGTGCTCGGCAACTCCTTTTTCACGCCATCGGCGATGGCTGCGAGCGGTGCATTTCGTGCGTTGAAGTGCTGAAGAAGCGCGTGGCGAGCCGAGGCCAACAAATTTTTCAATGGAATGCGTTGAGCACATGGTAATCATAATTTTAGTATAGTTTTGTGGTCCCGACAAAAAAAATTGTTTGAAAATTTAGGAGGGAGTTTTCGGGGGTAAAATAATGCGTAGAACATGAATCTGAGCTCCGTATTTGCATTTGATAAATCCCTAAACCTGACTTTGAACAATTGGTTTTAAACAAATTTTTCGCCGGGCTCACTAAAACGCACGATTATTGAGCACTTCGAATTCAAAATGAATTTATGTTTAATCGTTTGAAAAAATTCCAAACATTTTTTTGCAACAAAAATGCGTTCCATGGAATTATCGCGTGAAATATTTAATGTAATTCAGCGAAAGTTCGCAGGAACACTTGGAGAATGTGCAGCGCCAGGCGTCACTGTCCATTCTGATATCGCGGGACCCGTTCCCCTCGGACGCACTGCACTCGCTGAGGTTGTTTGTGTTAAACATTTTTTGAATAAAAGCCATGGGTTCGGCGAATTCCATCGGTGTAAGCCGTCCAAATTCAGCGGAAACAGCGCGAATCAGGCGTTAGAGAATGAAAAAGTCAGAATTTGGGAATTTTTAACGACAAACAGTGGGATCTGTGTGACACGGTTTTACAAACGCCGAGAGTTCGGTACCGAGTAGTTTTTTAAAAAAAAATCCATCCAAATTCGGCACCGTCTGGTAGTCAAAAATAGAGACAAGTTCATAACCAGATTTTTTTTTAGGCTCGGGGGATTGGCTGGGGTAGGGGGTGGCCGAAGAGTCCCCCAAAAAAAATTCCAGATTAAAAATTGTTGCTAGAAGTGAGGTTCAAAAGTTGCAAAATTTTGTCGACCCCTCAGAAAATTGTCGATCGGTCCGCATGTCGGGATTTGTTTAAAATCTTTTCCCTATTATTTGATAAAAACTTTATTTTTATTACAGTCAACAGCACAGTGACCAGCATTGCCCGAGCTTTGCCGCGGCATCCGACGATCAACAGACGAACAAACAACAAAGGAAGGCAAAAAAATTTGTTGGAAGTGGCGCCACGATGAAGAGGGCAAAGACGGGAAACAACAAATGGAAGAGACCGGCGAAGAGAGCCCTCAAATAGTGCCACTTTGTTCCATTTTCAATGCCCAAATCATTTATTCAAACATGGATAAACCGGAAAACGTTTTACGGTCCTGCCACCTCGAGCTGTTCTGTACAGATTGTAGTAGTTACTGCTTGAACTCGGACTGGAGGAGAACCGTTTTATTTATTTTTTCATCAAGCCTAAATGCAATGGAGTAGTTAGAAATTTTTTTTTGTTGCACGGTGCACGATAAAAACTAGGGTGAATGATGAAAACGAATATTTAATTTTTACAACAAAATGGCCATGAATCATCGATGCGCATTCCTCGGCTCCCCCTCATCTGAGCTGTTCGCCTCCAACTTCTTCTGTCCGTCCTCCAGCACCTCCAACTTCTGTTCGTCCTCCAGCATCTCCAATTTCTTTTGTTCGTCCTCCCGCTTCCGCTCCTCCTCTCTCTCCTGATTTTGTTTCTTGCGCTCCTCGCGGATCTTGCGCTCCGCCTTCAGCTCCGCTTCGATGCTGCGCAACAGTTCAATTTTTGCTTGCGGATCGGAGCCGCCCTCAATTTCCGTCAGCGTTATCGCTTTGTAGTCGCCGATCTCCTTGGGCAACGTGCCGACAATGGAGCGGATGCGCGCGGTGAAGTCCACATCCTCAGGGAAGTACATAGCACGAGACAGCAACAGCAGTGAAGGCGGCACCTGGTCGTCCGACGACAGCTCAACCCATTGCTTTAGCTGGAAAGATTTTTTGTTTTTGTTGGCATGGTGAAATGGGTGTGCGCAGAAAATTTCAGGGAGTTGAGCACGTCCAGTAACTACGGCATTCCCTACCTGATGACGGAGTCGTTCTTCGCTCAGCCCAAGCGCTCGCATCCCACGGGCACGGCATGCTGACTGCAACTCTTGTGCCGAAAGCACTTCCACACCGCCTTCTCGTTCGATAAACTAAAATTAAAGTTAATTAGATGTATGAGAGTGTCCAATAGAGCCCGGAACGTTCGAGTCGTTCAAGATCTCAAATTTCGGTCAAGAGAATGTGCTCTCATGTTCACCTGGTCATCCGCCTTCAACTCGCGCAGTTTCATGCGCAGTCGGAAGCGCAGAATCTCCGGAGTGCCCAGTTGGACAATGCCCAGCAAACGGCACAACGCCCGCAGGTGCATCATGCTCAGATTGTCCAACGTCAGCTGGTCCTCGAACAGCTTGATGAACTTGAACAGCTCCACATTGTTCACATAGCCGCCCTCGCCGGTCCGAATCTGAAGATGATCGATCCACCATTATGTGAAAAACAAAAAGCCAACCGGTCAAAATGACGGAGCTTTAAGCAAAACAATTAATTAAATACCTAAAAAAGGTCCACCCACCTCAATTATCATTTATTAATTTTTGAATATTATGAAAATCCCGAGGAGTGAGGTTAAGAATTAGAGAATTCCGGGGAAACGAGGACTCCACAAAATTTACAGGATTTTTTTGCATTAATTAATTCCACACCTCGGGCCTCCGAACTCAAAAATGTTCCGAGTTTCTTCCCCTGTTTCCTGCACAATTATAACCTTTTTAAGAAACTGTGAAAACTCGTAGGCCTGTGCGCCTTGGGAAAGGCCTTGATCCTTGCGGACCAACGCAATCTCTTCCAGTGAGTCCTGCAGAAATTTGGCCGTCTCATTCTTGGCTTTCAGCTGTTGCTTGTATTGTTGTTCCTGAGATTGTTTAATAATTAAAATTTTAAATTCAAAAAAGGGGGACGGACAGGACAGAGGAGGGGGAGGGGGGGGTCAAAAAATGCAAAATTTTTAACAAAAAAACAACAACAACCTCCTTGGACGTGTCCTGGAATGTGGAGGGCATCATCTTGGGGAACAATTTGATGTAGACGGGCAACAACAGTTCCATGAACGGTACAATGATGAACAGTGAGAAGGGGAAAAGACGGGCGACATCCAACGAAGTCCGGATCATCTAAAGAGACAGGAAAATAATCAAAAATTTAACCTTTTTCTATTGACATCATTTTTGTTTGGATTACCCGTCATTTTGTTACAAAAAAATATATAGAATTCAGGGCCGTTAGGGGTTCGATTTTCGTTAAATTTTTTAGTATTTTTAATATTTTTGTTTAAAAATTGCGTAAAAATCGGGATCGCCGATTTCGAATTTTAAAAAAAAATGCAAGTTTTTTTGAAAACTTCTGGGGGGTGCGGGTGGGTCGTTTCGAGAACATTTTGAAGATTTTAACGATATTTGTTAAGGGATTTGCAATACGGTAATTTTTTGAACCTTTTTTTAAGAATCGGGGGGGGCGGGGGTGCCGACAGGCGCCGCCGGGGAAAATTTTTTTTTGAGTTTTTGATGGAATTTGTTAAGAAAATTGGCCCAAAATTATTCATTTTTTTGCAAAACAATAGGGTCCTCCCTATGGTTTTTTTTTCTCAAAAAAAAATTTCGGGGGGGGGGCTGGCCCACTCGCCCCTCCTCCTCGGCTACGGCCCTGATAGAAGAATTTTTTTCATGCAATTTTTGAGTTTTGCGAACCTGCTGACGCTCCTTGCGCAACAACGGCTGTCCACGCGCAATCTTCCACACGTAGTTGCTGCTCAGCCGTGCCTCCAACCAAAAGAGACGAAAGCCGTGATATGTGTGCACGAGGGCATGCCATGCCATACGCAACAACGCCCTCGGGTCGCGCACTTTGTTCCACACCCGAACCGGCAGTGACTGCTTGTCCTTGGCCTCCTGTGCAAGGAGAAAAACGGAAATAGTTTCTAAAAAAATTGTGAGGAAGTTCTTAAACAGAGTTCAACGATTTGTAAGAAATTTTTCCTAAATTCATAAAACGACAAACATTTAATAAAAAAAAATTTCGATTTTGAAGCGAAAATTTCAGTTTTTCTGTCAGGCTTTCAAAATTTAGAACAGACCTTCCATTGTTATTCATTTTTGCTCAAAATTGTATCAAATTTTGAGATTTTTTGATTTCGGATTCTGGAAAAAATAACTCGGATGACAACGCCTCCAATAATTGTGTACCAATTGCAGTTGTTCCTTCCGCTCGCGCTCTTTCTTCTCCAACTTCAGCTGCGCCTCCAGGTCCTTGCGCAACATTTTGATCAGCCGTCTCATGCGCTGCTTTTGCTCCGCTTTTTGTTCACCCTCACTTTTTGTCTCCATCGAATTATTCTCGCCTCCGTTGTCGTTGTCGCCATTCGACGGCACTGGCACCATTTGGGCCTCCTCCGCAACCGCAGCTGCCGCTTTGGCCAGTGACTCGTTGTCAATGCTGGTCGAATCGGTCTAAAAAGTTTTTTAAAAAATTTGTTAAAAAACAAAATTGAAAAATGTTTCTACGGGGTCTGGGTTGTGGGGCAAGGGCGTAGCCAGGGGGAGCCCGTGGGGTCCGCCCTCCTCCCAAAAATGGATTTTTTTTAAATTTTAAGGTGATAGACAGCAAGCCCGCCCTGTATGTAAGTGCTGAGAGCAATGAAATTTAATCAATTAATTGCCTTGTCATTGATCACTGGCGGTGTCTTTTGCGCCTTGGGGCTGAAAAAAAACAGCAAAATTTGGACAAATTTATTTTTTTTAAAAAAATAGGTGATGACGTACGTGCAGAGCACACGCTTCTGCAATTCGGCAACCATTTTGTGGTCCAATTCGTAGGCAATCAGACGGCCCGCGCGTTCGAGCAGTTTCATGGACAAATTGCCGGTGCCCAAGTCGACCACGAGCACAGTGTCGGTCCCTTTGACAGCTGACTGAAATTTTAAAAAAAAATTTAAAAGTTTATTAAGAATTCATTAGGTGGCTTAGCTTTTTCGTAATATAAAAATCTTACTGGAAAAGCTGTCAGAGAACGACTAGACTTTATGAGCAAAGGAATAAGTCGACGAGGAAATTTGTTAATCAACATCTTAACAAAAGTAATATAAAACCTGCGAATTCGATCATTAATTGCCTATTCGATGTAATTTTGTGCATTTCTATCGCTGAGCAATAAATGTGAAAATTTGAATTTTCGAATTCGGGTCCGGAGTTCGGAATTGGTCGAAATAAAGGTCAGTTTTGGATTCTACGCCCTCCGAAACCCCCAGAAACACCCTTTCTCGACTTTGAAAACAATTTTTTTTTAATTTTTTAAATGGGGGGCATGCACTATTACCAAAATTCCCAAACTGTGCAGATTTCTTGTAAAAAATGTAAATTTTGATATGTACATGTACATAAGTAAAGTACACCATTGCATGCTTTAGCGGTTCTTTTTGGTGGATGGTTAAGCTTTTTTTAGATCGGTAGGAATTTTTAACGATATAAAGGAATTTGCCTAAAAAAATGGCATCGTTTCAGGGATTATTGATTCGTTCTGTTTCGTTGCAATTGAAAAGTTCCATGCGTCGAATGTTGAGTCTCTAATATTTTTTGCACCAATTTTTGTGGCCTTGAATTACAAATCGTCCGATTTTCACAGAGACTGAAGCGTCAATTTAACATTAGGACCGAATTGACGGAGACTGAATAACAAATAAATTCAGTCAGTCCATCAAAACAAAATCAAATCGGTTTTTTCGAAGGAATGGTGAATTTTTGACCGGTGGCTGGACGGCGTGAACAGTAAAAAAAAGAAGGAAAATTTTGAAAATAATTGGCGTTTTGTAGTTTAGATGGTAAAGTGTCAATTGCCCTCTTTTTTTTTCTCGCCAATCGATCAATCTCTCCTCCCCCCCCCCCCTATACACATCTAGATGTGTATAAGAGAGGATCCCCCCTCCCCCGACTGCGACCCTAGTTTCAGTGAGGCGTAGAATCTGGTACTTTCTAATTTGGGTCCTTTTTTCACAAAAAAAAAATAAAAATTGATTTAGAAATCCGTCGGAAAGTGTTTTGGTGGGGCGTAAAATCCGAATCTGACGTCTATTTTGGCCGATTTCGAACCCCGGGACCCGAATTCGAACACAAAACGACAGTTTTGCATTTGTATTATTATTATTGTGTTGCGTGTTCAACTGATCTGTCCCATAAAATAAAATTCAGGTTGGAAAGCAATTTTGGTCAATACTTTTCCCTGTAGAGAAGCAAAACCATTCATTTACACACCGCCACCCCAATTTGGAGAGCATTTTTTCGCCCTTTCTATGGTAAGTATTTTAAACAAAATTGGTCCTCAAAATCATTCGAAAAGCACAAACTTACAACGAAACGGCAGGTAATGATCGAATTCATACTTTTTGAATGATTTTGAGGTCAAAAATAATTTTTGAAAAATTTGAATTTTTCAAAAATTGTTCGAATCGGGTCCGGGATTCAAAATTGATCGAAATGGATGTCATATTCGGATTCTACGCCCTCTAGAACCCCTAAAAACACCTTTTTATAAACTTTGAAAAAAATTTAACTCTTTTTGAAAATGGGGAGAGGGGGGGGGGGCTGCATTATTACCAAATTTTTTCCTAAAACCGCTTGCCCTTTTGTTTTCATAACATTTTAATTTAAATTAATTATTTTTAATTTTCTTATAAATCCCCAGAAAATTGCTGTTCCCACCTTTGCACTTCTGCCGCTTTCACTGAGCGTCGCAAGCATTTTGTTCAACAGCGTCCATTCGCATCTGCCAAATTTTGCATTTCACGCAAGCAAATTTGAAGCAAAATTCAGCCAAATTGATGTTGATGATGTTGAAATGGCCAGGGATCAGGCCCGAGAAATGTTTTTCTTCGGATACAACAATTACATGAAGTTTTTTATTTCAAAAATTTTTTTGGGAAAATTTTTTGCACAATTTTTCAAGGCACGCCTTTCCAATGGACGAGTTGGATCCGATCCATTGCACTGGCAGAGGTCCGGACTATGAGAACCCTGAAAATTTGAACATCAACGATGTGCTTGGCGACTATTCACTCACTTTGGTAATTCACATGACCAGTGTGTGTGCGCGATGTGCGTGGAAAAACAAAAAACAAATTGCGTATACATTTTCAAAAATGTTTCGTCCGATTACTTCTATGCGGCTCTAGAGCCAGGAATTTGAAAAATTCCTGGACCGGGATTTTAAGGTGG
>MEIZ01000137.1:96813-109102 GCA_001723225.1 Globodera ellingtonae | reverse complement strand
AGTCGATAAAAAGTGTTTCTAGAGGTTTTCGGGGTCGTTGAATCCAAATCTGACTTCCATTTCGACGATTTCGAACACTGGACTCACAAATTCAAACAAAGTCTGGAAAATTTTTTTTTTCGCATTTTCCAAAAATTTTTATTTTTGATTTGCATTGTGTAGAATAAAGAATATCAGTTTGGCATAGATTCAACGATGTTTTTGCTAAATTCCACTGAAAATTCATTGACATTTCGACGATTTTAATGAAAATATGCGGAAAAACAAATTCTGAAAATATTCGAAACCGGGTTCCGAGTCCGAATTCGGTTGAAACGGAGACCAGATTTGGATTATACGACCCCGGAAACCTCTAGAAAGTATTTTTGTCTGTTTTAACATAACGTATAAGTACCGGCTAAACCCCTATTTTGGATTTTGCTGGCATCGGGTGAGATTAGTGGAGTTTTGACAAAAATTTTTTTTTATATTTTTCAGTTCTTCAGGGTCATTGGTTCTCTGCTGTCCGCCCATTTGATTTTGACTAACGAAAATCCGTTCCACGGCGATTTCTCGTTGTCCACCTACAACGGTGAACTGCTCGAACTTGCCCATGACATGGCCACACGAATGTTGCCAGCTTTTGAAGGCACAGCGACCGGTGGGTGGGCTTTTTTTTGATTTTGTTTTCTTTAAAAAATCATTTTAAAATGCATTATTTTTTTTTTATTAAAATGAGCGTTCATAGGCCTTCCATATCCACGCGTCAATTTGCTGCATGGCGTTCTGCCAAGCACCAGCAACGAGTCGTGCACTGCCGGTGCCGGCTCATTACTGCTCGAATTTGGTGTACTCTCCCGACTGCTCGACGACCCGACATTTGAGGCGCAGGCGCGCCGATGCAACGAAATTCTTTGGACACTGCGAAACAGTGACACCGGCCTTTTGGGTGGGTTGGAAACAAAAACAAAAAAAAAAACAATTTTTTTTGTTTTAATTAGAAAAATTTTTTAAGAACATTTTGTTTTAATTTGAAAAATTTTTAAGGCACTGTTATTGATGTGCAGACGGGTGAATGGAAAGGTTCCTTGGCAGGTAGGTACACTTTCGTGAATTCATAAATTTAATTTTTTAAATTTATTTTAAGGACTCGGTGCCGGCTTTGACTCGTTCTTCGAGTATCTGCTCAAGGCGCACATTTTGTTTGGCGAGGTGCGCGAGTTGGAAATGTTCACGGAATTGCGTCAGCGCATTGAGACGAACATGCGCCGTGGGAGGCCAAAGTGCAGATTCGGTTGGTTGCTTTTTGTGTTTCCCCGCAATTTTTCATAAAATTATTCGAACCGGACGTTTAAATTTTTTCAAATTTTGCATTTTTGGCGGATTGTCCCCCCCCCCTTCCAGAGAATTAAGCCATAAAGTCGTATTTTTATGGGTTAAAAAATGGCATAGAATAACGAATTTAATTCAGGCGATGGCGAACCTCCAAATTATTTGAATGTGGACATTAAGGACGGCACCGTGTTGAACACGTGGCTGGACGCACTGCAGGTGTTTGATTTTGACAGCGGTGTTGGAGCTCTTATTAATATGTTTAAAGATGGCATTTTAGAACATTTAATCCAAAAAAAACACATCGGAAACCGGCATTTGGCTCCTTGAGCAGGCAGGGCTGTCGTTTTTTAAAAAATGTTCTGCAGTCGAATCATAAACCGAATTTTGCTTTAACCGGTTATGAACACCGAAAGGTATTCAGCTAACCGAATCGAAAATGTCAGTTTCTGTCTGTTTGATTTGAACTCGTCTGCCCATACTCATGTTATTACTTTATTACGGTNCAACAGCGGGAATGACAATCGAATACCTGGATAGGCCGGATCAGCTTTGGGATTTGATGTTTTTCCCGTGGAAAATGGTTAGTTATGAATTGTTTGTTTAGGGTTTCTCCTGGGCTAGTCGTACATGCGCTGCAAAACTTTTGAAAAAATTATTTTACGCTGACGAAACAACGAGTCAATAAGCGAGACAGTCAGAGAAATGCTCTGTCATTTTTATTCTTTTTGATATTTTTTTTCTCTGCCTAACACAGTGGCGATGATAGTCTCTTTACTTTTTTGAGCGATTATTTTTTGGATTTTGGGCAGCCCCCGCACCTATATTAAGTTTACATAAATTTCGTGCGTTAATTTTTTTTAAAATTTAATCCATTATAACAATTACCTGATAATATTATAGAATGATTCGACAGTGTTCCGACATCGACCGCACGCTGAGGTTTTCAAATTTTCATCTCTAAAAAAAAAAAAATTGGGGAGTCCGCAATGTGCCATTTCTAAGGGCTGATCAAAAGCAGAAGAGACGGCTTGAAAGAAGTCATGGGAGAGATGGACGTGGAAAATGGACGAATTCGGCACCGTTCTGTTGCCGTTGTCGCAGCTCAAACACTGGTATCGCCGACTCCGTATCAATTTAAACGCTTACAGCAACGAGTTGAACCCAAATTGGGTGAGTATTTTTGTAAATTGTAATACCCAAAATGATTATATTTATCATCAAATACAGACTTTGACTTGGCCAAACACTTTGACAACCTCGGTGGCTAACTGAACATGGCATTTTCTTCTGTCAACAAATCGCGCTCATTTTCCGTCACGATGGACATCCAATTAATCAAAATTGAGAAGCAATTGGAGAGGTGCGCAGCAGAAAGGCACTAGCGATGAATAAACTTTGTGCCAAAATAGTGAGACACATTGACCCAAATGAATAAATTAATGAGAGAGTGTAGTTAATAAAATCAAATTTTTTTTTGCTAGATAATCTGAAAACAGAAACGAACAAACGTAATTAGCGCAAATTGAAGCAGCAGACAGTGAGAGGCGGAGAAAGCAGTTAGAGAGTCCGAACAAATAGAATGACGATGAGAGAGATGTTAGAGAAGATGGAGAGGCCAAAGGTTGGCTTTTGCGGGGCCGATTAGTTGAGTGCCCACTAACTTTTTTTAAACTCAACCAAATCAAACAAACAATATGCGATTTGGAAATTCTAATTGATTTGAAAAAAATCCAAGCGATTAAATTTGTTTTAAAAACATCGGGTTTTTTAATAGTTTTATGGAAATAACTTTTTCTTAAATTTTTGTTTAGCTTGTCATTAGGGTTGGACAAGAACGGGTATCCGGAACCGGAACTGGGACCGGTATCCGGGTGTTTTGGGCAAATTATCCGGGACCGGTATCCGGGTGTCCAGGATCCGGGATACCCGGTATCCGGGGGTTGGATCCGGACGGGTTAAGCACCCCTAATGGTGGTATTTTTTTCGAAGAGATTTTTTTTTTTGATGGTGTTAGCGCTAGTAAATTTTTGAATTTTGCGAGACAATTTGCCATTTCCTATTAAAATTAAATAGAGAGAAATGGGCTTCTGTATTTTTTTATAATTAATTAACAATTTCACAAAACAATTAGCTATCAACAAAAATTGCTAAAATTTTCTTTAAAAATTATACTTGCGCTAATTTCGAGTTTGTTAAAATGAAACCGCCGACCCCGCCCATGCTTAAAAAGCTCTAAAAAATTGCCCATATTTTTAAAATTTTGGTTGCAAATCTCTTAACAAATTCAGTCAAAATTTTCTCGGCGGCGCCTATCGGCACCGCCGACCACCCCCAGAAGTAAAGCTGAATTCTCAAAAAAAAACTCGATCGGCAAATATCAATTTTTTATACAATTTTTATAAAAAATATAAAAATTCTAAAAAGTTTACCAAAAATCTAAATTCAAAAAAAATAAAATCAAATTTTTTTGTTACTTTTTGGAAAAAATTGCGTGAAATTTGATTTTTTATAAAATTTTAATTATTATTTTTCAAAAATTGAAAATTATCCGGTATCCGGACGGATATCCGGCTGTAAATTACTATCCGGTACCGGTATCCGGGTGTCAAAAAACCGGTGGAACCGTTATCCGGGGGACCCGGATAATATCCGATCTTGTCCAACCCTCGCACCCCTAATGCTGGTATTTTTTCGGAGAGATTTTTTTTTTTTGATGGTGTTAGCGCTAATAAAATTTTGAATTTTACGAGACAATTTGCCATTTCCTATTAAAATTAAATACAGTATTCACAAAACAATTGGCTCTCAACAAAAATTGCTAAAATTTTTTTAAAAATTATACTTGCGCGCTAATTTTCGAGTTTGTCTCTGTCTCTTATACACATCTAGATGTGTATAAGAGACAGGGGAAATGAAGTGCACCCATTTTATTAATTATAAAAATAGTGCAAAATATTGTGTGTTTATATTTTTTATTTCAAATTTTTGCATTCAGGCCAGTTTTGCCGGTGTCCAGGTGTTGGCCGGCGACCTGGACGATGCCATCTGCACGCACGCGTTTTACTATGCAATTTGGCAAAAATATGAGCTGCTGCCGGAGCGCTTCAACTGGCACCTGAAGGCGCCCGACGTGCCCTTTTATCCCCTCAGGCAATGCCAACAAAACAAATCAAATTTTTCAACATTGCCTCCTGGCACTCATGGACAAGATTTTCGGGGAAAAAAATCCCCGGTTTCCAAAGATGCCATCAAACCCGTGCCATATATTCATTGATTGGGTTTAGAAAATATCCAGGCATTGGAACTGGATTAGGGTTTCTATATATATGCGGAAACTTGGAAATTCGCATCCTTTTCCACTTTGCCTCGAATAAGCTTTCTCTCAATTTATTGGATGTATTTAAAAAATTTGTAGACATTTCGCCAATATTTGGACCATTTTCTTAACAAATCTTGTAAAATCTCAAAAAAATTTCGGCGGAGAATTTCCACGTTTTTGAAAAAAAATTTCCACGGTTTTTCCACGTTTTTGGGTTTTTCCTATAGAAATCCTGAACTGGATATGGGACAGGTCGGGCTCTATTTTATTTTATGGTTATGAAAAATTGCTTTTAATAATAATAGGAAATAACCCCCCTTTTTTAGGCCCGAATTTGTTGAGTCAACGTATTTCTTGTTTTTGGCCACCAAATCACCGTTCTACCAGCACGTCGGCATGCAAATCATTGACTCGCTGAACCTGCACGCGCGCGTGCCGTGCGGATTCGCCACCGTGCACAATGTGGTGGACCGGTCGTTGGAGGACCGGATGGAGTCGTTTTTTTTGTCCGAAACATGCAAATATCTTTACTTGGTGAATATACCTTTCATATTTTTTCAACCAATGCTCCTGATCAATCAATTTTGATTCAATTGATCAGCTCACACCCATCAAACGGCCTGATCAGTGATCAGAATCACATTTTTTAGCTTTTTGACATGGAAAATCCTGCAAATCGTCACTATGAACGTCTGCTATTTTCCACTGAAGGGCACACCTTTCCGATCACACGCCAATTTCGACGTTACCCCGTGGGGTCCGCATTTGATAGTGGAGAAGCCGAACTGTTCAATGTGTTTCCCTCCCGGCGATCACATGAAGGTGGGTGTGGCTGAATTTTTTTTTCTTTAAAATTCGAACTGGCACGCATTTTCTTTTTGTGTTTGTGGACCCATGAGTGAGGTTGTTGTTCAGTTTCTGCGAATTTTCGATAGCTCACTATAACTTACGCCCAATAGATTTGGAAATAGCAGATTTGAACGCGCGGTGAAGTGGAATTCAAAAAATGTTGGCATACTATATTTATACAACACAAACAGTGCATTTTTTGCTCTAGCCAGGGGTTCGAGCCCGGTAGAATGCAAGGATGAATTTCACCGATTTTCGATAAAACAGTTATGGATGATTAAAAAAGATAGTTTTAAAAATTTTAAAAAATATTTAAAACCAACTGTACTTCGTTTTGCCTCTCTTTTCAATGTCCCAATTTTGTGATGTTCACTTATTTACTTAAAATTCGACTTTTTTCAGTTGTTTGCTGAAAAATGTTAAAAAAATTTTTGCTTTAAACCTATTTTGCTTTTGGGTAGACAATTTAGTTGTCATGCTCTATGCAAAAAATTAGGCAAATCGGTGTTTTTAATCAAAAGTTCTTGTTTTCGATGTGTGGCAAACTCGATTTTTGCTGTAATTTTTGCTTCGACATAACGCCAACATCAATGCCATTAATTGCTTTTTCCTTGCTATTTTCATCGTTAAGTTATAGTGTAGCTGAAATCCGATTTTTTGGGTATTAGCATCGTGCCGCAAATGATGGGCATCTGAACCGAAACCAAAACCCTCCTGCTTCGATCTCTCTCTCTTTTGATTTTGTTTTGTTTTGACAGGCATTTCGCGGGTGTTCAACGAGTCCTGCGAAACGTTGTTGCCTCTTGACACGGTGCAGCTGCACCAACTGAAGCCGCTGCCACTCCCGCTGTCGGAGTTCCATCTGAGCCAATACCTTCATGCCGTCGATGCTTGCCACGGGGATGAGTGCCTTCTGGACAATCTGTGACATAAATGAACAACAACAGATAAAAAAATTTATTCTACAGCAACGGGAAATGCCAATTTTACAAATTCATATCGTTGTGACATGCGCATATTATATTTTTAGTCCACTGGCACCTGGCGAATTTAAATTTTGATGTGATAGAGTAAATTCGGTATAATTTTTGAAGCGCAAGATACGAATTTTAAATGAGTTTTGATCAAAACTCCAAATCCAATTGGCGATCGCTTTTTTTATATTTATGCCAAAAAATTCTGCAGAGCAAATGAAGCGGTCGGCGAATTCGAGTTTTGGGGAACGAAATTGTCGAAACTCAAGTTAAATTTGAATTATGCTACCCTGAACACATTACCGGGGGTGGGTAGCTTTTCTATTACAATTTTTGTAGGTTTTGGGCTCAGGTATTATAATTTTACGTTGGTGGCCAGTCGATTAAAACGCACAATTTCTATTTCCAATATCAACTAAAAATATTTATTTTTCCGAATTATAGATCATTTATTCGGTGAGCAACGACTACAGCATCATTTTTTTCTTTCCAGTTTTGTTTAAACTTGTTAATGTGGGTGCCTTATTCATTTTATTTTATTTGTACAATGTACCAAATTTATCCATTATTAATTTATGTTGTGAATCAAATTTGTTCAATTTAGTAATTTAAATGTTTATTCGGTCAATTTATTGTAAATTATGTTGGTAATGGTAACCGCAACGGATTGAAATGCGTGTGAATTTTGTTTGAGTTTGAAAACGGTAGAAGTTTTTCAAAAGTTGCTAGAAACTGAAACGTGGGCACTGAATTGGTTCACTATCCGGATTCTGGTTCACTAATTGGAGATGTTTGGGGTTTACTGATCAAGAGAATGATCGGCTTACTGATTGGAGAATGATCGGTTTACTGATCAAGAGAATGATCGATTTACTGATCAAGAGAATGATCGATTGATCAAGAGAGGCTTACTGATTGGAGAATGATCGATTTACTGATCAAGAGAATGATCGGCTTACTGATCAAGAGAATGATCGGCTTACTGATAGAATGATCGGTTCAGTTGATCAGGAGAATGATCGCCGCGATCCATGTCATCGCCATTGATCACTTCCATCAACGCTTTTGTACAGTCCACCATCACCACAGCGCACTCCATTCTCCATCTTATTCAGTGCGGGGAACACAATTCGGCGCATTTTCAGTTTCCGCAATTTGTCCTGCTGGCAGTCTTCGTTATGTGAGGACGGCGATTGATCAGTTTGCTGACAGCCGGCATTCAGCGGACATGGACCGCTGCTGCCGATCACTTCAGCAACAACCGTTTCAGCAGAAGTTGAATGGTATTTTGTAGATGGGCAACAACAGCTTTTGGTATGGCATTCGTCAACAACGTCGCTGAGCTGTTTGCCCGCCATCTGGCAACCGTCCGTCCTCCGTGTGCATGGAGTTGTTGCAGTTTTGGTATTGCTGGTGCCATTGCATGCCGGTCGATAAATGGCGTCATCATTTGTCGTATTGTGTGGCATTGTGCCATTTACTTTGGTTGTCATCATTGTAGCGTTGTTGATGATACTGCCATTCTTGCTAAATGCCAAGAAGTTTTTGCTATTGTCTTACACGGTTAGGATTTGTCCGAAAATTTCGGATCAATTAAACCATCTTCCCGTGAGAATATTCTGATCAGTACTTAATGTGATCCGTTTCAATATTCAACCAGGTCCTCAGAACTCGATGAAAAGTCACTTAAACATTGATGGTCTGAACCCGATTCTGATCAGAAAGATAAAAAAATCGTTTTTAATGATTTTCATTTCCCCTCAGACTCTTATCAGATCATTTTGGGTTGTTTATGCTCTAAATGATCAGAACGATCCCAAAAAAGCACCCCGCAATTTTTCTGCCAGTTTTGAAAAGCCTCCGGAGTAACAAGCGCTTTGTTCGGATTTTGTTGTTGTTGTTGTTGTGCTTCTGAACAGCTCCAATTTGTGGCATTATTGCCACAGGCAATGCCGTTGTGCCGGGCGAATGCGGCGCAATCGCCGGTGGGCCAGCATGGTCGGCATTCAGTTGACTTTGTTTGCCTTTTCTCTATTTTTGTGGCACTTTGGATGGTGGTGGCACTGGAGGGGCTGGGCTCGAGCCTCGAAGAATGGCACTTTGGTTTGAATGTTGGAACAATTTGATGACTACAGCCCGCCCAAATTCGGGTTCGGGGTTCGGAATTGGTTAAACAGAGGGCAGATTAGGGTTCTACGCCTCGAATACCTCTAGAAACACCTTTTTTTAGCGACTTTGAAAAAAAATGTTAATTTTTTTACAAAAACTTAGATGTCAAAATTATAGACTAGATGATGTGATTAATCTGATTTCATATTCGTTATCTACGTATTTTTTTACCCTAGAAAATCCACATTTAAAATGAATGAGAAAAAAATTTTTTTAGGGAGACTAATTCTGCACCATCGCCGACTTGAGCATCATTTTTTTGCTTTCCAATGTTTTTAAAAACAAAATGAGTCGAAAATTCAAAATGTTCTCGGCGGCGCCTATCGGCACCGCCGAGCCCCCACCCCTACTAAAACAGAATTCGCAAAAACAAAAATTTGCATTTTGAAAATCGAAAATCTGCAAAATTTTCTAAATCCACAATTTCCAAGTCCGAATTGTTGAAAAAAATTGTCGATTTCGAGAAATATGGTTAAAAACCTCACATTTCATGCAAAAAATAAAAATTTACTGCATTTTTGAACATTTTGAAAATTGTCCTTTTTTTTTTGCCAACAAAATGCCAGCAAAATCTTTTTTTTTGACCTTCACTGTCCTTTTTGAAAAAATTTTTGTTGGCACCCCTGGCTTAAACTGACCAAATCCAGTCAATTTTTGCTTAAAACCCTTCAAAATCGTCTATCTTTATTATTTTCCTCTAACAATTATAAATGTACTATTTTTCACAAGTTTTAGAAAATTTTTAAAAAATATCAAATAAAAAATTTTAGGGAAAATATCAATTTTTGGGAGTGGATTTTTGTTCAAAGAAAAAGTCATTTTTTAGGGGTGCATTTTTGGTTTGAAAAATTTTTTGACTTTTAGTGGGATATTTTTATTGCATTTTTCTTAAGAAGTTTTTAGAAAAATGCCTAAAATATTGCATTTTTACTTAAATTTTAGGGAAAAAGTGCCAAAATAGGGTCTAAAAACCCAAAAACGGCGAAATAGGGATTTATTCTCAAAAAGGCCGAAATAGGGATTTTTAGGTACTAAAAAGTCGTCTAATTCAAAAATTTTTCGAAATAAATGCTATTTCTGTGCTTCTCTCGTCAAACCCTATCCGCAAAAAAAAAGTTAAACCCTAAAAATCCGCTCTCTATTCATCACTCATAGTGCGTCGGTGGCAATAGTGCAGAAGATTGGTACCACAAAAAAGGGGGGTTTTACGCAATTCTCAATGATTTCATGAATGGTCGATGTTTATCACTTATTGAATCCCAGAATCACGTCACATGCAAATAACAAATCAACACCCATTCTAACTTATTTCGTCACCATTGTTTACAATCGTTGCTATTTTCATGCTTAAAAACAGATTCAACCATCGTTCCGTAATTCGTGAGGCCGAACCGGCCAGGACAGACCGTCAGCTTGGCGCTTTCATCCGAGGATGATGGCGTAACATGAATCGGTAAGGACTCCTAACAATTAAAATTTTAAAATTCATGGATTTTAAATTAAGGTGAAGCGGATGTCATCGCGGCTAAAATCACCAGGAACAGCCAAAAAGGAAGGAGTTGACGAAGAAGGCTCCGGATCTGCAGCGATTGTGTCCAGTATATTGTCGCTGGCGACCAGGCAATTGACGAGAGCGGATACAGCAATAACAGCGACAATCGACGAAGCAGAGAACGTCGTAGAAGTCGATTCCATCGAATTGGCAGGCGCGAGGAAACAACGAATTACGCGTGTGGTTGTTCCACGTGGCAACATGAACGACGTCCTGGAATTGCCTGCTGATGCAACAGCGGGAATGACAATCGAATACCTGGATAGGCCGGATCAGCTTTGGGATTTGATGTTTTTCCCGTGGAAAATGGTTAGTTATGAATTGTTTGTTTAGGGTTTCTCCTGGGCTAGTCGTACATGCGCTGCAAAACTTTTGAAAAAATTATTTTACGCTGACGAAACAACGAGTCAATAAGCGAGACAGTCAGAGAAATGCTCTGTCATTTTTATTCTTTTTGATATTTTTTTTCTCTGCCTAACACAGTGGCGATGATAGTCTCTTTACTTTTTTGAGCGATTATTTTTTGGATTTTGGGCAGCCCCCGCACCTATATTAAGTTTACATAAATTTCGTGCGTTAATTTTTTTTAAAATTTAATCCATTATAACAATTACCTGATAATATTATAGAATGATTCGACAGTGTTCCGACATCGACCGCACGCTGAGGTTTTCAAATTTTCATCTCTAAAAAAAAAAAAATTGGGGAGTCCGCAATGTGCCATTTCTAAGGGCTGATCAAAAGCAGAAGAGACGGCTTGAAAGAAGTCATGGGAGAGATGGACGTGGAAAATGGACGAATTCGGCACCGTTCTGTTGCCGTTGTCGCAGCTCAAACACTGGTATCGCCGACTCCGTATCAATTTAAACGCTTACAGCAACGAGTTGAACCCAAATTGGGTGAGTATTTTTGTAAATTGTAATACCCAAAATGATTATATTTATCATCAAATACAGACTTTGACTTGGCCAAACACTTTGACAACCTCGGTGGCTAACTGAACATGGCATTTTCTTCTGTCAACAAATCGCGCTCATTTTCCGTCACGATGGACATCCAATTAATCAAAATTGAGAAGCAATTGGAGAGGTGCGCAGCAGAAAGGCACTAGCGATGAATAAACTTTGTGCCAAAATAGTGAGACACATTGACCCAAATGAATAAATTAATGAGAGAGTGTAGTTAATAAAATCAAATTTTTTTTTGCTAGATAATCTGAAAACAGAAACGAACAAACGTAATTAGCGCAAATTGAAGCAGCAGACAGTGAGAGGCGGAGAAAGCAGTTAGAGAGTCCGAACAAATAGAATGACGATGAGAGAGATGTTAGAGAAGATGGAGAGGCCAAAGGTTGGCTTTTGCGGGGCCGATTAGTTGAGTGCCCACTAACTTTTTTTAAACTCAACCAAATCAAACAAACAATATGCGATTTGGAAATTCTAATTGATTTGAAAAAAATCCAAGCGATTAAATTTGTTTTAAAAACATCGGGTTTTTTAATAGTTTTATGGAAATAACTTTTTCTTAAATTTTTGTTTAGCTTGTCATTAGGGTTGGACAAGAACGGGTATCCGGAACCGGAACTGGGACCGGTATCCGGGTGTTTTGGGCAAATTATCCGGGACCGGTATCCGGGTGTCCAGGATCCGGGATACCCGGTATCCGGGGGTTGGATCCGGACGGGTTAAGCACCCCTAATGGTGGTATTTTTTTCGAAGAGATTTTTTTTTTTGATGGTGTTAGCGCTAGTAAATTTTTGAATTTTGCGAGACAATTTGCCATTTCCTATTAAAATTAAATAGAGAGAAATGGGCTTCTGTATTTTTTTATAATTAATTAACAATTTCACAAAACAATTAGCTATCAACAAAAATTGCTAAAATTTTCTTTAAAAATTATACTTGCGCTAATTTCGAGTTTGTTAAAATGAAACCGCCGACCCCGCCCATGCTTAAAAAGCTCTAAAAAATTGCCCATATTTTTAAAATTTTGGTTGCAAATCTCTTAACAAATTCAGTCAAAATTTTCTCGGCGGCGCCTATCGGCACCGCCGACCACCCCCAGAAGTAAAGCTGAATTCTCAAAAAAAAACTCGATCGGCAAATATCAATT
>MEIZ01000137.1:67397-89667 GCA_001723225.1 Globodera ellingtonae | reverse complement strand
GTTTTTGGCCTCCTTGGCATTTTGCCCGTTTTTGGCCTTGTTGGCATTTTGCCCGTTTTTGGCCTTGTTGGCATTTTGTCCGTTTTTGGCCTGGTTGGCATTTTGTCCGTTTTTGGCCCTTTTAGTGAACAGCTCCAAAAAGTCGTCAAACAAAAATCATTTTGTCACAATGCCATTACAGACAAAAAAAGTTTTGGCTCAGTTGGCATTTTGTCCGTTTTTGGCCTGGTTGGCATTTTGTCCGTTTTTGGCCTGGTTGGCATTTTGTCCGTTTTTGGCCTGGTTGGCATTTTAGTCCGATTTATTCGACTTTCCATTCAATGCCCCCACACACACACCTCGTATCGATGATGGAACAGCGAATGTTCATCAGTCAGCAACAATTTGGGCGGACGCCTCGGAATGGTGTCCTCAGAATGCACCACACGATACTTGTACGGCAACTGTCAATGTGTTGAAAAATTCGAAACATTTTTGTTGATAAACTTTTAATTTTCAACGTGCCAACGCGTCAAAGTGCCGAGCAAATTCGAGATTGCCAGTCCGTGGCTGCCCAAAGCTGATGAAGCGTATTTGCTCGGGTGACGTCATTCCGCTTTTTGCCACCCAAGCGGCGGCCAATGCCGCCAAAGAGCCGCCCACGGAGTGGCCGAATATCTGGACTGTGTGTTGTTTATGTGTCGAGAAGGGTTGACACCCCGATGTTCGGGGAGGGAAAAGCCGGGGATCGAAGTTAAAAAGTCGGGAACATCGGGGTCGGAGAATTACAAATTGTCGGGATCGGGGTTGTCGGGGACGGTTCAGGTATCGGGGTCGGGGATTGGTCCAAAATCGTCGGGGATTGGGGTCAGGGGGCCAGCCCTAGTGTCGAAAATTGGAGTTCCCCGGCTTTGTGACGAGACCGAGTCAGACTTGCGCGAAGCATCAGTCAAGAGTGAGTCTCGACATAATCAGAAACGGCAAGACCGGGACACCCACCCACTGGATTTTTGTCGTGGTCCTAAACCCAGGCAATGAAACTCCGGAATCGTGATTAGTGAAAATTCCGGCTTTTTTTTGACACCAAAAGTCCTCAAATCCCGATCAGGGATGTGCGCATATGAGGAAGTAATCGGATTCCGGACATTTTTGGGTCCGGAATTTCGGAACATTTTTTTTGGCATCCGGTTACATCCCTGGCGCTATGTGTTATAGAAAATGCGCAATCCCTGATCCCGATGCCAGATTTTTCAAAATGCCGTTCTCTAGACTTAGACCTAATATGTCCGGCATTTCAGGCATTAAACGCACCCAAATTTCGGCGTTCGGATGCTCTTCACAGAGTTCCCGTCTCAAATCGGCGTCCAGCCCATCCTTCCACAGGGCAAAAAACATGTCGTAGAAATTGGAGATCACTTTGCCTGAGGCAAAAAAAAAGTGCCATAATTTCTCCAACAAATCGGTCAATTTAACCTCCAACCGGCTCAAAGTCTTTGAGAGAGTTGGCAATTATGTTCAGAGGGTTGAGCATTGCCTGAAGACATATTTTCCGAATTCGCTAATTTTCAAATGAAAAACGATTTCCAGAGATTTTCTTGAAAGATTTTATACTCTACATATAAGAGAAGAACCGAGCAACAACTCCAAATTTTGTTTGAAATTCCTTTTTTTGGGGTCCATTGGGATTTTGTTTAATTTCGGGCAACAAAATTGAAATTTACACATATTTCGGCATTTTCCCAAAAAATTTCTAAGAAAAATAATGCAAGCCTGAAAATCAGAAAAGTTTTTTACGACGAATCAGCCCTAATTTCACCAACGGAAGGACCCTAAAAATCTCAGACTTTTTTATTCAAATAAATTTCTGATTTTTGAAAACGTTGGTACCTACATTATTGCCTTCCAAACCCCTCAAGCGTTGAACACAATTCACACTTTACCTGCACAACGCCATTGATGGCACGAAAAGTGAGCACCACGGCATTTTCCATTGGTAAAAAAGCCAAAACCGCAACACATTTTGTCTAAAGGTGGAAGAGTTCAGTCAATTCGGACGAACGAATTCTTTGAAAAATTGTTGCGCACTTTCGAAATTTAAAAAACGAAAATTTGATTTTTTAAAAGTTTCTTTATCGTATGATTTTTTACGTTGAAAAGCTCGCATTGGACTTCGTATCGTCGGATGATCCGTGCATCGGCGGCATTATTCTCCAGGCAAATTTGTGCCTTTAGAATTACAGCAAAAAAATGTTATCATTATTTTAATTTTATAATAAAGACACAGCCCCTGTTTCATTCAACAAATTCTGGACTTCTGACAGCAAATTTGAAGTTTTAAAAAATTTTGAAATTTTGACCAAATGTTTGAATTCAGTTTTGTTAGAAGAAGCAGAGGTCAGATTCGGATTATACGCCTCCAACGCGGGGAACACTTTCCTAAGACTTTCTAAAATTAAAGACCATATAAAGGAGGAAATGAATTCAGGCCCGGCCCGAGTCCGAGTCGGCAGTAGGGAAAGGGACCGATCGATTTCTTGGTCAAAATCTCGGTAAATCTCGACGAGATATTCCAGATTCTCGATCGATGAAATTTACCGAGGTTGCTCGAAATCTCGATAGTCTTCAAGTCCTTTCTCTAGTCGGCAGCGATGGGCCCCCCATTCCCAGGGAGGCCAACTCATCAGCGAGAAAATATGGCAACCGGTTCCAAAAATATGGAATTTTTATGCCATCGAGGGGTCAAAATAGCATTTTTATGGCATTTTTTATAAGGAATTAAAAAAAAACAAATTTTTTTTTGAGAATTCTGCTTCACGGGAGTGGGAGGGAGGCGGCGGTGCCAATAGGTGCCGCTGAGAAAATTTTGTATTTTTGACTCTTATTTGTTAAGAGATTTGCAACCAAAAACTTCAAATTGCAAAAAAGCAAGGAGCACTATTTTCGGGAATTCTTAAATTTTTCTATTAAAAAATGAGAATTTTTACCAAAGTCAAAATTATGGCATTTTGCCTTAAAAATAAGGCTATTTGAACTTCCTGCCCATTCCACCCACCTGCTGCATATTGTCGGCATTTGCAGCTGCAATGAATGGCAATGCTCTGCTGCGCGCGAATTCGTCCAGAAATGGGAATTTGGTTGGCGGACTGATGGGGCAATTGTACGGGTGCCGAATGCGCTCATTGTGCGGGCATTTGCTGCCTGCCGCCGGCATGAGTGACCAGCCACTTTCGCAGACCCGGCCGAGCACACACCACATTGAATATGGGAGGAGGGGAAGTTGTAGGGGGACGGATGCTAGGGATTATGGCATTGGAAAAACTCGGAAACCCGATAAACCGATTCAAAACCCGACACGGACGCCCAAAACCCGACACGGACGCCCAAAATCCGGCACGGACGCCCACCGGCAAATGCCCGGCTTTCAGGCACCCCTGGATGCTCGAGACTAGGATTGGGCACCCGACGTCGGAGTTAAAATTTTTGGTGGGTTTTCAACTAAAAACCCCCGGAAATTCGGGGTCGGACGGGACTCAAGAAGAGTCAAGCTTTGCAGAAACCCGAGAATCGATGCCAAAACCGAAATGTTTTATAGCCGATTTTTACAACAAAAAATGCGCTATAATATAAATTAATAAAAATATTTAAAATTTAATTTACATTAATTTATCGCAAAATAACTCATTAACCCTGCCTCGAGTTGGGGTTAAAAATACTTAAACCCGGGTTTGATGAGCACCCAAAAGCCGAGATTAGAAAGAAACCCCGGGTTAAGCGCGGGTTCGACATACTGGCAAGAAACGAGGAAATCACTCGCGGAAGTGCACGTCTGACAATCGCCAATCGTTGAACAATTTATGGCATCGGCGGATGGCACAAATGCCAGCGACGACGGTGAAAAGCAAATTAAATAAATAACAAAAATGGACGTTGAGAAAGACATTTTTGGAGCTACATAAAAGACTAAAATGTTTTGTTGCATAAATCCAAAAAATAAAAATGTCATCTACCGGTCCCAAAGCCCTAAAGGTCGAGTTATTTACCTTAAACTATCTTTAATTTGAAACCTTGGCATTTTTTGAGTTTTTCACTTTTTTGGCCATAACTTTTTGAGATTGGCCCAATCGCGAAGCTTAAGCTTATTGAAAGCATCATAACATTGAGTGCTTCCATTTTATATGATTTTTGACCAAATTGGTCTTAAGAAATCATATTAAATTCAAAGTTTGTGGATATGGAAGCCAAAATATACGAAAATTAAATACATAATTTTGGATAAGCAAACAAAAAGATGCTCTGATCAAATGGAAAAAGTGTTGTGGACAACAGCAGGAGGGCCATGTCATTCACCTCATTCGATCTTTGGTACGACACTTCAGACCCCCCTCATGCGCGAGTTGAGGGGCCATTTGTCCGCGTCGTCAAATTGAGTAATCGATTTAAAAATGAAAGCGCGAAAGAAAGCGGCTGGAAAATGTAATGGGAACTTTGGAAAATCGGAAAATTTTTGGAAATTCCAAAATTTACTACTTTGAACCGGACTTTTCCGGGAAATTTCGGACTAAAGTGCCAGCAATTTTGAAAGTCTATAACTATTTTTAAACGTAACTAAACCAAACAAACAAAGATGCGATTCGAAACTCTTAATGAGAAAGAATCGTTTAGTAGAGAATAGGCAAAACGGTCACTCCGGGTGGGACTTGAACCCACGGCCTCCACCCAATCCGTGGCAGCTCTTCCAACTGAGCTACCGGGGCGTCCCACTTGCCTTCTTTACAGCTGATCTTTTGCCCCCGCCATAGGCGTTTTAACCGATCCAACAAGCGGAATCACTAGCTTCCTTACAGTTTAAAAAAATCCAAGCGGTTCAATACCTTTAAAAAAAAGTTTAATGAGCACCCAACGTCGTATAGTCCTATGGAAATAACTTTTTCCCAAATTTTCTATTTGTTTAGCTTTGGCTTAACAATAGCTTTCAAATATTATCTTTTACGTTTAATTTGGTTGAGTTTAAAAAAAGTTGTAGACTTTCTAAACTGCGGGCATTTTAGAATTCCAAAATTTCCCGGGAAGCACCGGAAAAAACCAAAAACCCCAAAACGTGGAAAACGGGCCAGCTTTAAAAAACGTGGCAAAACCGTGGAAAAGAACCCCAAAACGTGGTAAATCTTACGTTTCCGGGGCAAAATGGCAGCCCTGGAACCAGTGGATTATTTATATTAATGCCAAAGTTGCAAATGCACCTTCTCAACAGATTGCCAATGTTTTTCCATTGTGGTTTGAAGTTTTTGCGCTTCTATTCTTGTACTTTGTCGCACTGGCTCTCCAAATTCCCAATGTTTTGCGGCACGTTGCAGACTTGTGCTTGCATTCCCAGTGGTTGTGGCGTTCGCCACATCTCCAACACTTTTGGGAAGCTGCGCTTTGATGGCTCTGCTGGAAGTTTGGTTTTCTGTTCCTTTCCATCGGCTCTCCTTTGCTTTACTGCGTTGATCTCCACTCGCGAGCCGCAAGTTTGGAGAGGATGCGCTGTCTTAATGCTGCGTCCTTTGATGCCTTCAACGCCGTTAAAAGCATGAGAACTTTAAATTGTTCCTCCTTCAATTTTTCAAATTGAAAATCTGGCGCTTATGGCGGTTAATGAACTGCCTGAATTCTTCGCTCTCTCCTTTTGCTGCGATCAGACACTCATAACGATCAATGAAGATCGACTGAGGCTTGGCGAAGAGTTTTTCCATCTTGGAAATGGTTTCGGCAAAGTTGAAATCTGTAACCTTTGCCGGAAGACAGAATTTATTGTATTCGGAGAACGCCGACTCAGATAGCTTGTTCATCAAYGCYTTTACTTTTACGGCGTCTTGSACKTTCGRTGCAGCRCAATCAAKGGCGAATGTGAASCGGTCAAGCCATTCGGCTATCCAGTTTTTCTC
Organism: Globodera ellingtonae; assembly: GCA_001723225.1. NCBI lineage: Eukaryota > Metazoa > Nematoda > Chromadorea > Rhabditida > Heteroderidae > Globodera > Globodera ellingtonae. The sequence continues at coordinate 83,761 of MEIZ01000137.1, read as the reverse complement.
GTCGCTTGGCTCGAATATCACAATATCCGGCAGCGACGGAACAGTCGAATTCGCCGCGTTCGTTCGCTGATTGCCTTGTTGCTGAACGTCGATGAGTTTTGCGATCTGAGATTGTTGCTGTGTTATAACGTCCATAAGCTGCTGCATCATTGGCTGGTCTGGCAAGTCGACGATTATTGTCTCACACAGAGCTCAAAAATCGGAATTATTGCACCAACTGGTGTCAATTTAACTGTTTCGTAAACTGTTTTTCGTCGAATTTTTGCCACCCAGGCTTTTGTTGACTGGATGATTTCCGTCCCGGCTTTTGTTGATTGCCACCCAGGCTTTTCACAAAATTTCCTGCCGACTGATTCAGACAGTCTATGTCGACCGGTATTGACGGGTTCTTTGCCTGCAAATTTGTTTAAACTTTGCTACTCTTACTTTGAGATGTAACAGCAATTGGTGTTTCAATTGTTTTAAGCTGACTGCGCCACTGTTATGTCCGAGGGTTCGTAGTGTATATTGGGGTAATGCATGCCCTGCTTCCCCTGCTTCATGCCAAATCCACGTTCTCAATTATATTGGGGTAAAGCCATGCCCTGCTTCCCCTGCTTCATGCTCATGCCAAATCCACGTTCTCAATTATATTGGGGTAATGCCATGCCCTGCTTCCCCTGCTTCATGCTCATGCCAAATCCACGTTCTCTAGCATTTATTGATAAGAATTTATTAATCATATAAATGAACGAAATAATTGTCGTCTCTCATTTTTCAAAATCATTTTGGCCCCCACCCCTTGCTTTACATTAAAATTTTGTAAATTGAAGGCATAAAATTTTCACAAATTAATAAAATGTATAAATTGCGTAAAGATGAACATAATTTTGTTTAGCAAATTATGAAACCACAAATGTTGGCACTGATTTTTATTACCTTAATAAATTATATGGACAATTATTATTCCGTTTATGCGTCACCACCGCCATACCAATGGAATTTGACCATTTCGGCCGACAATGTCCAAATATTTGCTCAGCTAATTGATGGCATTTACCAACAATCTCAGCCATTTCCAAAATTGTCGTTTAACATAACATTTGTTAAATATGCGTCGGAACTTGCCAATTTTCGAGTGATTGGCAACAACGAAGAAACGCGCCCGATTTTCAAAGTCAATCAAGATGGATTTGTTGGATTTCAACGTTATTCCAATAATTTGGACAATTTTATTGCCAACGAATTTAACAAAAACATTTTCTGCCCTGAAAAGTCAATCCCCAAAACGGTGGTGGACCAAATTATGCAGCTGATCTTCTCTTATGCTGCGCGGATTCTCCTTTGTGTAAAGTCGGATTTGAATAATTAATTAATAAATTATATTTTATTTTTAGTATTGATAAGTATTATTCATATGATGGCATTGGCGAATGGCAAATGCAAACACTTTTGTCGGCCTACAAAGTTTTGGCTGATCGAAACGGCAATAATGAAAATGGGTGGGTATCAGAGACGGGACCAATAATCGCATTAAAATATGTCGTTGTCCAAAAGCTATTAAATTAAGGATTTTTGCATTTTATTACCGTTTAAGGTAGACAGTGCACTATCTCGCTTTTCCCTCTCTTTCTCTAACCGTTCTCTTCTTTTGGCGTTCCCTCTCACATTTTTTAACAAATATTTTGACTAGGGTTGAGCGGGACCGGGACCAGTACTGAAATGGTCAATTTTTCAAATTTTGGTACTGAAATTTTGGTCCCGGTTTTTCAAAATTCCTTTAAAATCCCACTATAAAAGTCCCGGTTTTTACAAAATGATTTTTTTCTTGTTTTTGTCCAGCAGTCCCGGTTTTTTTTGACCGGGACCAAATTTAGTCCCGGTCCCGGTTTTTCCAAAAGTCCCGGTCCCGCTCAACCCTAATTTTGACCATCGCGCACTTCGATACGCTTAACTTCATTTGTATACGGCGGATCCGTCTCAAACTTTCACCATCTTTTGAGAACAAAATAAGGAATTTTTTAATCGCTTTTATTTAATATAATCGCTCAATTCATGAGTTATAGGCCAAAATGGCGCTAGGAGAATTGCGCACGGAGGATTGCGCACTAAAAATTGCGCACCAACATGGAGAATTGCGCACCACTGGTCAAAATTTTTGAAATATTTTTTTATACAAAATTGTCTGAAAACTATGTTATTTGATACGCTGATTACGAATTCGTCAATTGAAAATTAAATTGAGAATTTAAAGTGGTTTAAGCCACACTGGGTTGAGATCGTTAGGCTTAGGCCTAGGCTTGGGGTTCGTTAGGCTTAGGCCTAAGCCACCCTGAGCTTAGGGGTTCTATCGGCGCATCAAACATCATAATTTCAGACAATTTTGTATAAAAAAATTTTTCAAAAATTTTGACCCGTGGTGCGCAACCATGTTGGTGCGCAATTTTTAGTGCGCAATTCGCCTCTTTTTTTTTGCTGGTGCGCAATTCTCCACGGTGCGCAATCCTCCGTGCGCAATTCTCCGAAAACTGTCGGTGCGCAATTCTCCGTACCCCGGCCAAAATGGTCATAATTTTGTAGAATTTTGATTAAAATGCGTGAAAATCCTTCAATATATTTTTGAATTTAGAGTTTGTTTTTTTACTTTTCTTCACTTTTTTTTCGTTTCGAACTCTTGGCGAAATGGTTATGCGGTAATAAATGCAAAAATGACGCGCTGTGTATTTGCAAATTAAATCGGTACAAATTGTCATTTTGGTTTGCAAAAATTTTGAATAACACTTCCGACTTTTTCGTCAAAATTCGGAATTCCGTCCATCCCTCATGGGTATGATTTAACTTTTTTTCATATCATCCATTTGAAGCTTTCTCATGCTTTAGGAAAAAAACCATTTAGATTAACGGAGTTTGGGCTCAAATTTTTATTTAAAAAAAGTGCCTAAAATAGTTAAAAATTTCAGAATATTTCCGTTTCCAATTGAACAAATTGGTGGGAAAGGGGATCACATGTGGGCTAAATTTATGAATCAGAACATATCCAAACAGGCTTCAGAACGAAAGCAATGCATCGGTAGGGAATTTAAATAATTAATTTAATTAATTATGGGATATCACTGCTCAGTCCCAGCGGCTATATTTCAGGCGGCGTAATGTAAAAGCAGGGATCTCAGAATGCCCTCTTTTAGTGGCAAATAAATCGAAACTGAAAAATTGCTACAAAAATGCCACTATTTTGGAGCCGGTTGTCATATTTTACCAAAGGTGATCTGAGATCCCTGTGTGAAAGGACGCCGACAACCTCAAGAAATTTTGGGAATTGGAGAATGCCGAGGGCGTGCATGTCAACTCGCCGATGGTCGACTCGCCGAGGGCCAGAACTAAATTTAGATTTTACAAATCTAATAGATAATACCGGCGAGTCAACAGTCGGCTAGTCTCCTATCGGACGAGTCGACCATCGGCGAGTTGACCATCGGCGAGTCAGCTAATGGGGCAGAGCAGTGATCAAAGGGCCCGGCCGCTTTATTTTAATTCTTTTCAAGTTTTTCTTATATGAATTTGTTGTAGTCTTTTCAAATATTAAATGCCACATTATTGCAGAAAACTTCAATTTCGTATTAAAACTCTCGGAATGTTCACTGTCATACTATGAAGTTTACAAAGTGCTTGAAGCAATTTTAATCGAAACAAATGCGGCGGTCAGTGCCATCAACAACAACAACAACCATTTGCCCACAAATGATAAAGCTCCGCCAACAGTGCACACGTTTTTGAAGCAGTACTTTATTGCAAAACTTGATCACAAATCAATGAAGCTGAAGGAGTACAACGTGAATAAAGTCGATTGCGCGTTCGTCCGTTTTGGAACAGAATTGGAGCGACGTTTTGTGGAGAACGCCAGTCACATCCGTTACCCTAACTTTTCTGAATACGTCCTACAAATGGAGAAGGAATGCGCGAAAGCGCCTTGGGGCACCAAACCCAAAAACTTGCTTTGGGGGAAGAGGTTTTAATATTCCTTAAATTTAATTTATTCAGCAAATAATTATTAAGAAATTACCCAAAAATGATTTAAATATTTCAAAGATTTAAATCTGTTTTTGTTTTGAAGTCAACAACTCGAAATGGAATTGTTCCAAGAGCCATTGTTGAATTACGCGAGAGCAATTCAAATTGATTCGCACGAATGCAAAGGCAATCTTTTCATTTAAATTAAATTAAATTATTATTTGAATTTTTTATTTCACAAAAATATACGGAAAATACAGAATCATTAAACGGCACGCATAATTCAAGCATCTCTGATTGGCAAATATTAAAAACGAATAACGTATTGACTTTCCATTATGTAATTTTATTTTAAATGTTCAAAGCAAATTTGTGCATAATTAAGAGTTTTAGTAAAATTTAAAGAATAAGTTTTATTTTTGGTTGATTTTAAGCTGTTTTGCAATTTGCTGTCGCATTGAGTAAAATTATAAACGAAAAATATTCAATTGATGGCATAACAAAGCTGAATGAATTCAAACTTTTGTTTAAAATTATTCAAGGCATTGGTGATACAGAAAATTATGAAAAATTGGAGAATTTTGAAAACAACAATTTAAATGCCGCGAAAAAGCATTCATTAAATGAGCTTTCGACGCTACTGAAGCAAATAATCAAGGAGTACAGCTGCTGCACAAGCAGTCCATGTCCTTTTCGCGGGCATTTTGGTTTGTCCAAAAATCGTGATGAACTTCCTAAATTTGGTCAAATATTATTCGAAACTTTCAACAATTATTCGGATAATGTAAAATATGACGAAAAGCAGCAATTATTATCCTTTTCTTCGGCACTGAGTGAACACATTCTCGGACGACTCAATGTCTTGGTTCAGAGGTTAGGCAAAATGTCTTGGTTCAGAAGTTAGGCAAAATGTCTTGGTTCAGAAGTTAGGCAAAATGTCTTGGTTCGGAGGTTAGGCGAAATGTCTTGGTTCAGAGATTAGGCAAAATGTCTTGGTTCAGAAGTTAGGCAAAATGTCTTGGTTCGGAGGTTAGGCGAAATGTCTTGGTTCAGAGGTTAGGCAAAATGTCTTGATTCATAGGTTAGGCAAAATTCTTGGTTCAGAGGTTAGGCGAAATGTCTTGGTTCAGAGGTTAGGCAAAATGTCAGAAAGTGTTATAATAAGTTAAGATAATTTTACCAATATTTTTCGAGATTCTCGATCGGTCCTCGAGTCCGGGCTCTAATCTTTTTTTAAAAATTTCATTACAATACTTAATTTGGTCATTTCATACAGATTAAAATCGACATCAATTTCCAATATTGGCTATGAGCTGGACTTTGTGAAAACAATTCAAAACATCGCTTCAATAGACAATATTGAGGTCATACCGCGCAAGACAATTCCGATGTCTGCGAATAAGAAACTTTTCAAATTGCTTTTCACATTGGCAATTCGTTTGTCTTCGCAAATTGAGCAAAATGATTTAGCTGAAAAATATTTGAAGACATTTTTATTCGCCTTCAATCAAAGTTTTGGGACGTCAAACATATTTTATGGGTAAATAACATAATAGGGTGCAGATTTTCACGCTCTAAAACATCGAAATAAGCGCTTACTAAAACCTAAAAAACCAAAAATGGCACTTTTAGTGCACAATAATTTCTTCTTTTTTTAACGTCTAATTAAAATGCCAAAATATGCTTTTATTCCCTAAAATCCCCTTAAATATGCATTTATAGAACTAAAAAAGTTCCCCCTAAATTTTGCGTAAAAGGCCATTTTTTAGCTTTTCACTTCAAAGCATATTTAAAAAAAAAAGCATTTGCTTGAAAATCCGGGTCTTAATAATTAATATTTGTCAGACAATTTAGATTACTATTTTAGTTTTTTTGCATTAAAATCAGAAACATAAACAAAATGGTGGAAGTAAATCTGCCAACTTGGAAATTGCCTTATTTCATTTATTTGGAAAACAAAAATGAGTTGAAACAAGAAAATGCCTTAGGTCAGTGAGTGTTTTTAATTCATTAAAAAAAATTCGAATATATTTTGTTATTTTTAATTTATATTTAATTTTTTAACAGAAAATTTCGAATTTATTCTGTCATTGTCCGAATATTCACTGACAATTTATGAAATCATAAAAATGGCCAATATTCTTGGCGACATAAACGACGGTCAAATTCGGATCAGCCCATCGGACTCCGAAGTTTTTCTAAAAGTTTTTGAATATTTGACGGGACTAAAAAAGCCTACGGAAAAAATAAAAGTGCCAATTCAAAAAGAGTTTTGTGTTTTGGCATATTTTGTTGAAGATTTATTGGATAAAGCGAAGGCTAAAAACAATTTTCCCGACGACGATGCTGTTGAATTGGCTTTGAATTTTGTTTTGGAAAAACAGAAATTGTGCGATGATAAGCCGTTGGTTAATTTGAAAACATAACAATAATAAAATATTTAATAAAATTAAAAAAATTAATGTTTTAACAGACAACATTTACGGGATAATATGTTGCGATACGCTAATGGAATTAAAGCCGACATCGACCCTCAAAAAGGTTTGGTTGTTACTTTGTTCTTTCAATTTTACAATTATATACCAGCAGGTGGTGTCCGTACGTTTTGCCAACTGTACGTTTTGCCAACTCAGCAAAAACTTAAATTTCGATCAATTTCGAACCCCGGGCCCGAATTCGAAGCTTTTTCGATTTTAAAATTTTTCGAAATCTTTTGGCCTCAAAAATTCAAAAACATGCTCAAAATCATCCAAAAAAGGTGAAGTTGGCAAAATGTACAGTTGGCAAAACGTAGTATTACCATACCAGGTCTCTGTTTCAGAATATCGAGTTTCGGTATATTTCATAGCCCTACTGACAACCTTAAAAAAATCATATCTTTTTTGCGTTGTTTTCTGCCCTTTTTTTTGTGAATCAAGAATTCTATGCATTTTTTGGTCTTAACAATTTTTCCCTATTAATGTCATATAAAAGATCTATGATTTTGTTCACATTTTTATGTTTTTTTACAGAATTACAACAAATTATCCCTCCGATAATTGAAGAACTCGACGAAATGCTGCAAAAGGGGGAATGGATGTGCGCACACTTAAATACTACAAAAAATATTGAATGGACTCTGCTCGAATTTGATCTTGAACGACTCAAAAAAACTGCCAAATGGAAACAAATTGACAAATTGCGGGACGAATGGCGGGAATCGTACAACAAATGGTTTTTCAACAAAAAGGACGATAATGTGTCGGATTTTGCAAAATTGATGGAACAAATAAAAGAATATTTAAATGTTTTGCTCTCGGGCCAAGTCTGAAACATCAGCCAAAAGATTGAACTGATCACCTCCTTCGATCACCAATTTCTTTTCATTTCTTTTTAACTCCATTATCCTTCTACAATGTAAGGGTTTCAACTAATCATCAACTTGTTCCTGTTACTTTTTGGATTCGTTTTCATTAAAGTTACTGATTTTGGTGGTATATTCCAGGGATGGGCGCCGACGGCCTCAGAAAATTCCGGGGTCTCAAAATTTTTTGGAAATCGGAATTCCGGCCTCAAAAATGTCGGAAATCGGGATTCCATCCCTGGTATATTCCTAATTTTGGAAAGTTTAAAATGTTATTTTAAACTGTTTTCTCGGGCATTTCGGTCACTGCAAAGCCATTAATTGCTCTGAGATCAAGTAAAAATAGTCAAAAACTCCGGCGGGTGGGACTCAAACCCACGACCTTCACCCAACCCGTGGGCAGCTCTTCCACTGAGCTATCGGGGCGTCCCCTTTTCAGTTAAACCTTATACCATTGAAAAGCTCTAGATGAGTAGAGAAAGCATTACAGCAAAGTCCAAGTGGTTTGAAAAGTTTCAAAAAAGTTAGAATGTAAAAATAGCCAAAAGTCGGGCTTTTTCTTGATTTTCTGTTCATAACTTATTTAAACGTTGATTTACTGCTTTGTTTAGTTTTACAAATTGTTTCAATTTATCTAGAGCTTTTCAATGGTATAAGGTTTAAAACTGATTTAGTGCGGTTTGAAAAAAGTTATGATGTTTAAAACTACTTCATAAAATAAATGTGGCTGGAAATTTTAGTATTTTTGTTGAACAAAAAGTCCGGTAAAAGACTATCGTGCTGGGTCCTTTCGTAAAAAGGCAAGCGTGGGCGTTTCGTAAAAAAAAGCAAATGGGGCGCTTTTTAAAAGTTTTTTGTTATAACTTCTTTAAAAGCTAACCAAATCAAGCAACTTTAGTATTATTCGAAAGCTTAGAGGTCCTACAGCTTAGCTTTTGCGTTAAAAAAATCATGACATGGGAAATGAGTACATTATGGCGAAATGTTTATTATTTGTGTAGGTATTCAATATATTTCAAAAAAATTTGGGGGCGGGGGGGCTCTATTAGAGCATGGGGCACTCATAAAGCATGGGGCTATATTACAGGAAATACGGTAAGGCAACTTTTGGATGAAACCAATTTGTTTGACCTTCCGTCAAAAAGATTTAAAAATTTTTTTGGCAACGCTGACCCGCCTCCAGCAGCGTTTTCATTAAAGTTACTGATTTTGGTGTATATTCCTAATTTCGGAAAGTTTAAAAATATGTTGAACCCCGTCCCCGACCCCGCAAATTTAGGCCATTTTCGGGGATTTCCCCGACACTTCTGATTGTGCAAGCACTTATTTTTTTGTGAAAAAAAAACAATTTTTTTCCGAAAAATTCACTTTAACTTTTTTAATTTTAATTATTATGAATTAAAAATTGCACTTATATTAACTTAAAAGACCACAAAACCCCAAAATTGACCAAAAACCCCAAAAAGTGCCAATATGGACTAAAAAATGTGCTAAAACGGACCAAATCTTCTCAATTTAATGCGTAAAACCCTTCAAAATTCGTCATTCTTTATTAATTTTTCTCTTACACTTGTAAATATAATATTATTCACATGTTTTTACTATTTAAGCTGGCTTTTCCGTTTTTGATTGTTTTTAAACAATATTAGCCGTCCTGCAAAATTCAACATTTTAAAATTATAAACAAAATCAATTTTCTATTCCCCCAAAAATTTGGTGAATCACATAATACAGAGAAGAAAGCATAAGAATGTTTCATTCATTCACAAAGCATTGCGAAAACGAAAGCTTCAGCCAAAAAGAAATTATTCAAAAATATGTAAACATTATTTTTGTGAAGAATTTAAATTGAATACAATTTCTTTTTTATGTAATTTAAATAAATATCTTTTCCATTTATTTAAAGTGAGTACAATTTCTTTCTAATAGTATTTTTTTAATCTAAAGTGCCTAATGGGGTTATTTGCACTTTTGACAATTTGGGTTTTCTTTGTGAGCTTGGAAGCGGACATCTTCAGCAAGGACGATCAGGTAATTTTCTGATCACATTTTGCTGCTTTATTTTGTTAAAAATTTTGTTTCACAGAGCGCCGGCGCTGCCATCACGTCGTTGCCCGTCACGAAGCCGCCGGCACTGGCACCGCCGGTACCATCGACAAAAACTGGTAAGAAAACAAAAGCGCGGGGCTTCTTTTTGTGATTTTGGCACTTTTTTGAGTCAAAATGCTTTTTTTTAAACAGAGGGCTCAAACCTGGCTCTTATCGGCATTGGCATTGGCGTTTTGGCACTTGCCATTGGCTGCGCGGTGGTCTTTTACTATGTTTGGCGCAAGCAGCGCACGGGGCGGTATGCGGTTGCCCAAAAGGAGGGCAATTGGAAACGCTTTTTGCGAAGCTTCAAATTATGTAACAATTTAAATTAAATTCAAGAATTATTATGTGTCAAAATTATTTACAATTTAATTTAAACTTTAATTTTTAAGCATTCCTTTTTAAAAAATAAAAGTGAATTTGAGAGGAATAATTATGTGTCAAATTGTTTATTTTATTTTAAAAAAATGAATGAAATTTAAAAGAATTTGAGAGGAATAATTATGTATCAAATTATTTATTAATTTTTAAGTATTCCTTTTAAAAAAATAAAAGTGAATGCAATTAAAAAGTTGAGAGCATTTTTAAGCAATTGAAAATGTCCAAAATAGGCAGAATTATTTAAATTTTTAAACTATTATCAGCGAGAAAGCCCGCACAGCCCCCGCCGATCGGTGGCATTTCAAGCGGTTGATCGCGTGAGCGCGAACGGACGGCGATGGACCTTTTGTAAAAATTCGATTTGAATTTTCGCCGCACGCATTTGATTTTTAATTTTAAAACGCATATGCTTTTCATTTGAATGGCAAATTTATTTAAATGTGCTTTATTTGACTTTTGAACAATTGAAGCTTTTGTCGAATTTTTTAAGTCTAAATTCAATTTTTTTTTTTCAATCGAAATCTTCAACTTCCTGTGGACTTTTTCATGTTTAAACTTTTTTTCTCATTAAATACGGGGCAGTGTTTAACTTAGTCAGATCAGTAGGATCACACAAGGTTTAAATAAGTTGATCAAAACATATTTTTGATTCAACCCCGGGTACGCCTTGATCTTGCCCATCTCCAGCTTAATGAAGATGTACAAAAAGTTGCTGACTTGAATAGACGACAATGAAGGAATTTTAAATGGTGCGTCAAAATTTCAATATTTTTTCAGATATTTTAACGGAATCATTCAAAAAAATTTTAAATTCTTAAACAAAATGCCAAAGGTTTGCCTGGAAGTCCATCATGGACAAGCCGGACGGGAGCATATAGTCCGAACCGGACTCCTTCCTCAAACAAAAAATGCGCTTAACGCTTGCCTCAAGCACTTCCGTACGGAGTTAGTCCTTGAAAAATTATTAATTAAAAGATAACCCGACCCGATTTCCGACCATTTTGGACCAATCCCCGACCCCCGAACAGTGCCGTTCCCGACAACCCCGACCTCGACTCCGGCAATTTGTAATTCCCTGATCACCGACCTCTTCAACCCAATTGAGCTTCTCTCTTCAAAGCCTATGAGGCATTTGCCTGAAATTGCCATCCCTACTACCTAATTAATTTCCAACCAAAAAAAAGTACCAAACATTTAATTTGCCATTTTAAATAAAGTGCAAAGAGGGAGAGATACCCGGGGGGTACACTGGGATGTATTGGATGGCACAGAAATGGGTGAAGGTTTGCGGCAGATAAAGATGGCCTCATTCGGCAAAAAATGACAAAAAAATATGCGAAAAACAGAAGAAAGTCACAGTTATTCAAAACTTCAAATTCATTCACATCGATGGAAATTGTTTTTTTGTCATTATTTCATGGCTTTTTCATCATCTCTTCATTCTTTCACACAATTTCATTGGCCATTTTGCTCAATGCGAACGACATTCATACATCCCGGCGGCACGGATTCCATGATGACACTGAGACGGCGCCCTTCTTCCTGTCAAAACAATTCAAAGAGTTTCGGGGTCAAGTCCGGTCCGGGCCCAGTCAGTCAGCCAGACCTGCCGCTTTTGCCCCGAAGCGCCTCCGGTCCAAATCCCCCCCCCCCCAGGAAAAAATGTGTCTCGAATCCCCCCAGGTGCAATAACCTCTCGCTGTCCCCTCCACGTCTTATGCTAAGCCTTTGCTAGGCTTCAGCTAAGCTTAGGCTTGCTTAGGTCTAGTTCTAAGCCTAAGCCAGACCTCAGCTAAGTCTTAGGCTAGTAACTTGGTATAGGTTAAGCCTAAGCTAAGCCTCAGATAAGGCTTGCTTAGGCTAGCTCTAAGCCTAAGCCAGACCTTAGCTAAGTCTTAGGCTTGCTTGGTATAGGTTAAGCCTAAGCTAGGCCCCAGATAAAGCTTGCTTAGGTCTAGGCTTAAGCTTTGCTTAAGGTTAACTTCAGTATGGGACTGAATCAGCCGCCATGTTGGGGCGCTTCAGACCGGTAGCCCTCCCCTACCTGCAGCATATCAATGTGAGTACGGAGCTGGGAAGATTCGAGTTGTTGCTGATCGATCTTACACAATAAAAACAAATAAACAAATGCAAATACACAACACAAAATTTGTGCCGACCTTCTGCTGCTGCTGCCTTATCGTTTGTTCAACATCATCAACCCTGTAGGCCTCCTCCAGTTGGTTCAGCTTCAATTCCAGCGAGTCCAACTCTTCGTCGCTAAGCTGAGTGGTGCCCATAAAATCTGTTAGGAAGTAGTACAGAAACTAGAGACCGGAACGAGACGAGATCTCGGGTCAAAATCTCGACGAGATTCTCGAGAAATCTCGTCACGAATAAAACAAAATTTTCGAGATTTTTCGAGAATCTCGTCTCGAAATCTCGCTCCCACTAAATTGAATGGGGAAACCAAACAGAACTCAATTTGTTCTGTAGAGCCTCTAGCGTTTCTTCGTTCTTTTCAACCCGTTTGAGTTGTCCATCAGCATTACGCATCACTTTGGCTATTTGCTGTACTGAAATTTTTTAAATTTTTAAAAAGACCACCGGGCGGGCGGACGCTTCAGACTATGCCAAACCGACTTTCATCAAGTTTTTGTGCCGTTTCTAATTCGACCATTTGCTTTGCCGCTTGCGCCTTGGCCTCCGCCTCTCCGATGTGCTGCTCCAACTTTGCCAAATGCTCTTTCAGTGACTCAATTTGTTGCTGGGACTGTTCCGACTGCTTTCCCAACTCGGCCACAGTCTTAAGGACAAAATTTGAAAGAAAAAAACGAAATTTCTGTCGACCTCATTTGACTCCTCAGCCCTTATTTGCACATTCTTTGCCTTCTTCAGTGCATTCTTCGACATTTTCTGCAACTTTCCCGTTGCCAATCGCTTCTCAGGCCTGGCCATTTGTTTGTCTAATGAGCCAATTTTGTTCAATCTCGTCTCAAATTCCGTTTGAAGTATGCCGGCCTGTTGCTTGCCCTTACCAGCAGTAGAGTTGGGGTCTGAAAATGGGAATGAATAGTCTCTTTAGGAGGTTCAGAAACCATCCCAAAATCGGGTCTCCCCCATCTCATCACCAACCCAACTCCATCACCTCCGACTTTGAACCTTTATAACTCGTTTCAAAATGAATGAGACCATTGATATCATTTGAAAGCTCTGAATGTGGCGAATATAATAGACTTTAATTCACCCGGATAAATTAAATTTGAGAAAAGTTATGACCGGAAAAGAACAAAAAAATGAAAAATTAATGGGTTTTGACAAACTTTTGGTCATAACTTTTCTCAAACTTAACATATCGGGGTGAATTAAAGTTTAAAGTTTTCAAATCATATCAATTATATTTGGTCTCATTCATTTTGAAACGAGTTATAAAGGTTCAAAGTCGGAGGTGATGAGTTGGGTTGACCCACCCCCCCCCCAAATCATTGGAAAGCCACGGCACACATCAGTTCAGTGCCGCATGGCTCAGTGCCCAGAAAATTTTGAAAGGCTACAACTTTTTTTCAAACGCAACTAAATCAAACAAAACAAGATGTCATTCGAAAGTTCTAAATTTAAAAGAAAAATATAAAAACTCTCGATGTTCAGTGCCTCTTTGCAATTAGAGCTTTCAAATGGCATATTGTTTGGTTGATTTTGTCAGGTTTAAATCAAGTTAGGTATAGCTAGCATCTGTGGGACTGAACTGTTCGGCCCCGCGATAGCCAACCTTTGGCCTCCATCTTCTCTAACATCTCTCTCATCGTCTCTTCTATTTGTTCTGACTCTCTGACTGCTTTCTCCGCTCTCTCTGTCTGCTGCTTCATCCAGTCGTTGTCTTTCTCCCACTCTTTGTCCCTCTCTTTTCTCTCCCTCAGGGCTTCGTTGGCCAATTTCATTTCCCCGAGGGCTTCCGCCTCCGTGACGGCGAATGCTTTCCGTTCTTTCGCTAATTCACTTTCACTTTTGTTCACTTCCATTTTCAGAGCATCTACCGAAAGGAGAAGCTGAAAGGAAAGAAAATAAAGTTTTGGGTTTATAAAGAACGATCAGTCGAGATTCTCGATCGAAATTTCGGTCAAAATCTCACGAATTTTTACCGGATTTTCCGAGATTCTCGATCAAAATCTCCATCAACGAATTTTTACCGGATTTTTCGAGATTCTCGATCAAAATCTCAAACGGTCCTCAAGTCTGAACACTACTCTTCTTATTCATTTGGATCAATGTGTCCCAATTATGAACAATCTGTCTACTAATGACGCACTTTTCACTAATTAAGGATTTTGTTGAAAAAATGTTGTGTAGCCTGACTAGGGTTGGTTGGGGGTTTCAAACAGAACCAAAAAACCCGAGAAATTTCTGTTTCGGGGTTAACCGAGCAAGTGCCGGAAATCGCCAACCCGAATACTGCCTGACCAGGGGGGAGGATGGGCGGAAATCTTTTTTGAACAAACAAAAAACTAAAAGATTTTTAACGAAAATTCAAATGTTTTTTTTTTACTGTTTTGTTGAATTGTGCTGAAGCGTTTTTTTCTTTGTACAGCCAATTGCTGCTCGTTTTGGCCAAACTCAAACACATTGCGGTCTCATTGTACACTTTGTCCACCTCCGCGCGAATTTCCTTGGCCATTTCCAGCGTTTCATTCAGTAAATTTGCCGTCTTCAGTGAATCATTTTGTAATTGGCCAACTCTTTCGTCAACAGAAACTGAACGAACGAACAATTTTTTTGATGCTTTCCAAAATTCACACAAAATTAGGGGGACCGGGACCACAGTACTGAAAGGATCAATTTTTCCGTTTTGGTACTGAAATTCTGGTCCCGGTTTTCAAAATTCCTTTAAAACTCCCTTATAATGGTCCCGGTATTTTACCAATCATTTTTTTTGTCCCTTACAAATTAGTCCCTGTTTTTTTTTGATCGGGACTAAATTTAGTCCTGTCCCGGTGCCAAAAGTCCCGGTCCCGTGCCAGTCCTACTCAAAATTTGATTTCTCCCCAAAAAATGTGCCGTAAAACTCCAACCAAAAAGTCCCCCACCTTTAAATGCCGTCTGGTCAATCTCTGTCAGCGACTCTTTTGACTTCTCAACGATTTGCGATGCCATCTTCTCTATGTTCTGTGCACTCGTCCAATGTCTTTGAGCCACCTCCGATGCGTTGGAAGCCAATTCGGTCAACTTGTTTTGGCACAAATTTTTGTAAAACTAAAAATGCCATGCTAATCTCGGACTGCACCTCATCATGGACGGCCTCAACACGTTGTTGCAGCAGTGCCTGTTCAACTTCCTCAACCATTGCAGCCCCTTTTGCCCTCAGACTATTCTCCGCTTGGTCAATTTCCTTTTGGACTTCCCCTGAGGGGTAAAAAAAAATTTGTTAAATTTTGTGCACATTTTTATTCTGATGGAAATATGCCTTTCTGTTGGTCCCATCTCTCCAATTGCTTCTGAATTTTGATTAATTGAATGTCCATCGTGACGAAAAATGAGCCCGATTTGTTAACAGAAGAAAATGCCGTGTTCAGTTGGGCCCCAAGGTTGCCATAGTGTTTGGCCAAATCAAAGTCTGTATTTGATGATAAATATAATCATTATTAATAATTTACAAAAATACTCACCCAATTTGTGTTCAACGCGTTGCTGTAAGCGTTCAAATTGAACTTTTAAGGCGTTTACGGAGTCGGCAATACCAGTGTCCTTGAGCTGCAATGACGGCACCGGAACGGTGCCGAAATCGTCCATTTTCCGTGCCATCTCTCCCATGACTTCTTTCAAGCCGTCTCTTTTGCTTTGGATCAGCCCGTAGCAATCGTCACATTGCGTGCATCCCTCCTCGGCCTGGGCATAGCAAAATGGCAATTTACATTTTGGAAATGCCAAACTCTAATCTAGTGATGCTCGAGATTCTCTGGTCTCGAACCGAGAAATTTCGGAAATGCCAAACTTCTATTGATGCTTGAGAGTCTCGGGCCTTAAACCGAGAAATTTCGGAAATGCCAAACTTCTATTGATGCTTGAGAGTCTCGGGCCTTAAACCGAGAAATTTCGGAAATGCCAAACTTCTATTGATGCTTGAGAGTCTCGGGCCTTAAACCGAGAAATTTCGGAAATGCCAAACTTCTATTGATGCTTGAGAGTCTCGGGTCTTAAACCGAGAAATTTCGGAAATGCCAAACTTCTATTGATGCTTGAGAGTCTCGGGTCTCGAAAGCTGAGAAAAGTCTCGCATTTTTGGGGGTCTCGGGGTAAAGTCTCGGGTCTCGAGTTTCGGCAAATTTCAGGTCTCGAGCATCACTATCAAACGCTCTTCCCCCGACTTCCAAACTGTGGTAGTTCTCCTGGCAGCGATCGCACGAGCGCCCTTCCACAAAATCGTGGCAAAGACATTGGCCTGAATTTGAAAGGGTAGGAAATGGCATTTCACGAAGAGTGCCGGAAGCACAAAGGTTAGGAAAACTGGACACGACGAAAAAGTGGGGGGGGGGGCACCAGCGTAAACCCCGGAAAATTATTAGGCCAACTGAAAATGCACGAAAAATTA
>MEIZ01000137.1:0-13379 GCA_001723225.1 Globodera ellingtonae | reverse complement strand
GATCAATCCTTACCCCTCGCCGATGTCCTTGTCTTCGAAGCAAATGCCGATGCGATTCCACTGATGGTGTTTGGTGTAGCTGCGCCGCTCGATCGGGTCATAATGAGCCGAAACGGTACAGGCAACCGCCTGCTGTTCCCACTCGGCCCATTTCTGTTCGTCGCGCTCAATTGGACAGCGAACAATCAGCCAATTGTATCGTTTGTAATTTTGCAACACCAATCGTTCCCCCGTCAAATTGTTCTTCAGGTCGAATGGCGCTCTGGCATCATAACACCAATGCAAAAAATAGATGATGAAATTGACCGGGTTGACAGAATTGAAAAATGCCTAAAAATGGAATAAAGGTATAAAAATTGGATAGTCCAAAAAACAAATTTTCAAAAATCCACCATTTTGAGTGCTTCCATTCCGGTCGAAAAAGAAGAACATTTCAACACCTTCGGACGTCCATCCCCGCGGGGGGTGTGCAACCATTTAGCCACAGCTTGGGCAAAAGAAACGCCGACACGGTCATCGGGCGGGAACTTGGGGAAACTGGCGTGGAGCACTCGGAGTTTTGGGCAATCGCGCAGAATGGTCGAAGAAATTTGGCGCAAGCGCTCGAATGCGTCGGAGGACAACCAAAGGTCGACAATGTTGTTGTTGAAGAACGGCCAAATCTTCTCGCAAATGATTTCCCAACTACGGATTTGGTAGTTTGCTGTTCCAATGTAAAGAATGGTCCCGGTGGAGTCGAACAGTTGGCGCATGCGTTGGAGAAATTCGAAGACATTTCGATCGATGTAGCTAAAAAATTTATGAAAAAATTGAATAATTTAAATGCCAATTTGGGCAATCCTGCAGAATGGGGATCAGGGATGCGATGGCCAAAACCCAAAAACGTGGAAAACGACTTCAAAAACGTGGAAATTTTTTTCAAAAACGTGGAAAAAACGTGGAAAATTTTTTAAGCCTTTAATTTCATATAAAATTGCTCGGAAATCATTAAATAACATATTTATCACCACTTTCACCATTTTGAGCAAATTTGGCTGAGATAGGAAGTAATTATGCCAGGCCCATAGACAGGATTTTTTTTTCAGGGGTGTAAGAAAAAGTCGATTTTTAGGGGGTGTGTTTTTACCTTTTTATTGCTTTTTTGTTAAGGAATTTTCAAAAACGCAAATTTTTGAAAATTGTTTCACCTTCCGGGGGCAGGGGGGAAGAAAATTGATCCAAAATTGACGAAATGTTTACTAATTTTTAAAATATCACATTAAATTGGGATTAAATGGTAAAAAATCGAATTTAAGGCAGAAACGGGGTAAAAACGTGGCATTCAACCCCAAAACGTGGAAAACGTGCCAGCTTTAGAAAACGTGGAAAAAACGTGGCAAAGAACCCCAAAACGTGGTAAATCCCACGTTTCCGGGGCAAAATCCCAACCCTGATGGGGATCCCTACTTCATACTTTGTTATTTGAGCTAAAAAGGCGCTGATCACGAATCTGACCTTAAATTTTGTCAAATCTTTGATTTTATCTAAGATTTTTCATCAATTACTTGATTTTGGTAATGGTCCTCGTTTTCAAAAAACCTATTCTTTTACAAAAACAAACAACCAAACGCATTAATTTGGATTTTTAGATATCAGATTCGAATTCTACGCATCAGAAAACCCCGGAAACGACCTTTTTCAATGTTTATTGTAAAATTTAGAAAATCGATTTTTTGAAAAATTCGAATTCAGGCCCGAGGTTCGAAATCGACCGAAATGGAGGTCAGATTCGGATTCTACGTCCCAGAACAACCCTTAAAACTATTTTCTAACGCCTGTATAAAATGTTTTTATTTTTTTGAAAAAAAAATTAGGGATCCCCATTCTTAAGAATTGCCGAAAAACGACCTTATTTGAAGGCACGCAAATCCGATCACTTTGTTTGGGAGCGGAATTTGCGGAATTGACAGCCGACGCTCGATGTCTCCATAAATATTGCGTTTGGCAATTTCAGCGCCATCTCCTTCAGTTGCGCGACAAAGTTGCAAGGCGCCCAACGACCAATTCTTCGATTTGAAATGCGCGTCCACCAAAAGTTCAAAGCGATCGCTGATCAGCGCCACCTTCAGTCCGAGCACAAAAGGTCCACAGAGCGAGAAGACTTCAAACAAAAGGTCGTCGCAAATGAAACTGAAAAAAAAATGTGTTTAAACCCCCGTAAACTAAATCAAAAGTTGTTGTCAAGGCCCAGTTTGGCTGAAATAGATAAAAATTGCAAAAAATTTTTCGTTATGACGCTGAGGACGTGGACAACCTTCGATTTGTCAGAAAATTTTTCGCTAATGAGAAAATATTTGTTCCGGTGAGGGCGGGGGGCGGGGAATCCTTCGAACCTGTAAAAATAAGGCAAAAACTCACATTACTTCCAATTGTTTCTCCGCTTCTTTCGGATTGTCCGACATTTGGTGTTTGTTAACAATTCCAAATAAATATTCCACTTCAAAAACTGCTGCAAAAATAGAATTATAGGGACAAAATACGAAAAGCGTAAACGCTATTAGATAGAAAATGATGAATGATGGCAATACCTTCTTTCCCATCAAATTGGTGACAAATTCATTGTTTTGACGTCAGCTTCTCATTGAAGCTTCCAAAAAAAAGAAATATTTTTCAGATTTTTAACCATTTTCGTTTTTTTCTGAAAATGGGGGAAATGAATTATTTTTCGGGCGGGTCCAGAAGCAAGATAAGGTGTTTTAATTTTTTTAAAAATAAGTTGTCGTTTAAAGAAAAACGAATTTTCTTTTTTTGGGGGGGGGAAGGCAGGCACGTATTTAGGATTTTCCTTTGGAGGGGGTACCGAAAAAAAGTCGATTTAGGGGTGCATTTTTGGGTTCTTAAGCAATTTTTTCCGAAAATTTTTGTTTTTAGGGGATGTATTTTCCCCTTTTTATTGCGTTTAAGCTTTTCCCAAAAATGCAAATTTTCTTTTTGAGAATTCTGCTTTACTTCTGGGGGCGGGTCGGCGGTGCCGATAGGCGCCGCCGAGAAAATTTTGAATTTTTGACCCAATTTTGTTAAGGGATTAGCAACCAAACTTTTTAAAATACGGCATTTTTTTGAAGCTTTAAAAAATGGGAATAGTCCGATAAATAAAAAGATAAAACAAATGATAGATAAGCTTAAATATGCGCTTTATACATAATCCGTGCATCAAATGCCGATGTTTGCACTGGTCAGGCAAGACTYGGGTTGACGGTTTCTGTGACTTYCTCGGTTAAACCCAAATTTCTCAAGGGTTTCGGTTCTGTTTGAAACCGCCAACCAACCCTGTCAGGAAGCATGTTTTCAACAATTTTTAATTAGAGAAAATGCATCATTTGTAGACAGATTGTCGAAATTGGGACAAGTATTTAGTTTATAAAACGAAAAATTTTTTTGTTTTCTTTAAGCTTCTCCTTTCGGTGGATGATCTGAAAATGGAAATGAACAAAAGTGAAAATGAATTAGCGAAAGTACGGAAAGAATTTGCAGTCACGGAGGCGGAAGCCCTCGGGGAAATGAAATTTGAGAATTCTGCTTTAGTAGGGGGGGGGGGGGGTCGGCGGTGCCGATAGGCGCCGCCGAGAACATTTTTGAATTATTGACTCGTTTTGTTAAGGGACTTGCAACCAAAAATTTAAAAAATGCGGTACAATGGGAAATTTTTTGATTTTCGACTCAATTTGGTAAGAAAATTGGTCCAAAATTCGAAATATCCTGAAATCAGTACAAAATCAGAATTTGAATAAAAAGAACAAATATTGTTTTTGTCTACAGAAACATTAAATTAAAAAATGCATAATAAAGGAAAAAATTGTTTGAAAATGCAAAGAAAAGAATAAATTTTTTAAGTTTTGTGGCAAAAAATTGACCAAAACATTACGCCAAATCTTCAAAACTTACCTAATTTCAGTAAAACTTTATTGATTTTACCCGAGAACCCGAAAATAAGGACAAAATAAGGGTGGATGCTTCAAATAAGAAAAAACTTACAAATAAGGACATTTTTAATTTATAAGATTAGGACCGTCCAAATAAGGACAAATCTTATAAATAAGGACAAATGGCACATCTGACGGTTTTTTGCCAAATGCTATTATGCAAGACTCGTACAAATTAGCATAAATACATAATAAATGCGGATTCGGGGACTTTATACTTTTTTAAAGTAACACAATGGCTTTTATGAAAATCATAAATACATAATAAAATGCGGATTCGGGGATTAATTTTTATGAAAAACATACATACTAAAATGTGTATTTTGCGTAGGAACGTCGATTTTGATCGGACACCCCCCCCCCGAGTACAGGCGACGCCTGAACACACCTCTTCTTTAACGAAGAGGTCTACTTTTATCCACGGGTAACCCCGGGATAAAAATAGAACCTCTTCGTCAACGAAGAGGTGAATTCAGGCGTCTGCCTGTACTCTTCAGCAGGAGCGTCTTTCTTTGCGCGAACCTTCTCCGACACCAAGCGATTCACTCGCGTTAACATGCTGTAAATGTCCTCCTCTCCGCCATATCTTCCAAACACCGTGCATAACGTCTGCACCCACCACGACCCCGTTCCGGTATTTCGCCACGATTTGAAACGTGGGCATGTTGAAAATGCTGTGAGGAAGTCCGCGTTGGTGGTTACGTTGAATCTGAAACCAGCCGGGGATGAACCTTTGATTATTAAATCGTCTTCCCATTTTATTGCTTCTTTGCACTTTTACAATTTTTTGATCAATTTTCTTAACAAATCCTTCAAAAATAAAAAAAAAATTTCCGGCGGCGCCTATCGGCACGCCAACCCACTCCCGTCCCAAAAGGTAACCGAATTCGCAAAAAAAAATTGCATTTTTAAAAATTCTTAACAAAAATGGAGTAAAAATGGAAAACACCACCATAAATCGAACATTTCTGGACTCAATTTGGTGATCTTAATTTTTTAAATTCATTTACGTGGTTGAGGGTCCGGGTCGGCTCTGTGTCGAAACATCTGCCGCCGTTTTTGTTGGTGCCGTCACATTCGAGGTACCAGTACCAGTCTCTTCACGGTCTAAAATATTTTTACATATTTTTTTGTGAAATGAGTAAATAAATATATTAACATGAACAATTTTTCAAAAACGGCCAGGTCTATCTTTTTGGGTGCAATATATTTTGGGCATTTTCTTGGGAAAAATACAATTTTTAAGCATTTTCCAGCAAAATTTTTTTAGAAATTCAATATTTCAGGCACTTTTTCCAAAAATTTCTTAAGAAAAGGCATTTTTTGGGGTTTTTGATCAATATTTAGGGGTATTTTGGTAATATTTTAAGTCAATATTTTGCGTTTTTTAGTCAATATAAATCTCGGCTCTACTTATTAATCAAAAAATGTTAATTATATTTTAATTTAACTTACCACCACGGCACGCTTGGACGAAAAACTAAATTTAATTCATAGTTTGAAAATTTAAATATTAAAATGATCCAGACTGAATGCAAATAATCAAAAACATACGAGTTTCGCCTTTCCTATCAAAAGGGGAGCATTTCGACCGTTGAGCAAATCTTTGAACTCATTCACGTTAATCGGTTGCTTGTCTCTAGAATCACGTGTTCATCCCCGTGTGTGAGCACACAGACAAAGCAGCTAAGAAATTTTTAGAATTAGAGCCTATATTTTGGGCTTTTCTATTCGATGGGAACCCTGCTTTATGAAATAAATTTCATAAAAAAAATACCATTACTAGGGTGACCAAAAATATGCACATAAAATCTTGAAAAATGCGCTAAAAATGCACGAAAAATTGCAAAATCGAACATTTCTAGAAAATTCAAAAAATTTTAAAAATAGATTTGGGGCTCAAAATCGTTCAGAAAGCGCACAATTACAACATAAAGGCAAGCAATGATGGGATTTTTGGAAAATTTTGATTTCTAAAAATTGTTCGAATTCAGGTCCGGGGTCCGGAATTGGTAGAAACGGATGTCAGAATCGGATTCTACGCCCCCAAATAACACCTAGAAACACCTTTTAGCCAACTTTGAAAAAAGATTTATTCAAAAACTAGGCTCAGCCTAAACCCAAGCTAGCCTAGGCTTAAAGGCCTATTCTAGACATCGAAATTTTTTTTATGGGTGACGCTCTTTTTTCCTCCTAACCAGACTCAACTGGCAGACTCAAACGGCCAGACTCAACCGTACCCCAGACTCAACTGTCACATTCCCAGCGAAATATGCACATAAATCGTGAAATATGCAAAAATATGCACATGGAAATGTCTAGAAGCTTCAAACCAAGTTGAAAACACTGATTTTAGACCAAAATGCACACCCCCCCCTAAAGATAGACTTTTTTCATTATTTTTAGATATTTACACATTTCTAATGAACCTAATCAGTTTTAGCACATTTTGTAACCAAGATTTTGCATGGGGTTTTGGTCAAGTTTTGGTTCTGATTTTTAAAAAACCCGACTGTAATGCGCATTCCTGCTTTTTTTTGCAACAAAACGTAATAGAAACCAAAAAATGTGCAGTACCTGTCAGCATGCTCATGGAATCGGCGGTGCGCAAAGCTTGTAAGCAAATACTTTATTCGCTAAAAGGCGAAAAAGGATTAGAAAAATTACAAAAAAAAAGCCAAATTCTGATATTTGGACAAGACGGAAAGAAATTTTGAATTAAGAAATTCAGGTTTCCTTTAGCCATAGCCTTTTTACAAAAAAATCTCAACCAACTTACTTAGCAAATATCGTTAATCGTCATAAAAAATTTATCCATCGACTCCGCCCATTTAAAAAGCATCAAAAAAAACTCATTTTAAGTTGCAATCTTTTAAAGATCAATTTAATTTATCTGGGAAGGAGTGCCCAATGGTGCCGACAAGCGCGTCGGAAAATTACATTAATTATGGCGGCAAGTTGTTTTTATCTTTGTTCCCCGATTTGCTTATCCCCACAAACGGGGACTCCCCAGTCCCAGGTCGTGCCGTGCCAAATCGTGCGCACCCAATCGTGGTGCTCCGGGAGATTTTGACCCCAAAAACCGGGACAACCCAGCACGGTTTATAAATAGTTATTTCCTTCCATTGTAACTTACAGCAGCGGTTTTGTCCTTGTGTATGTGAACGATGTAACCAAAGGACTCAAAAAGGCGCTGGAGACTTGCTTCGTCCAAATTAGTCCCCGTTCTTGGCTTCGGCTCGAATTCATAAATGTTGAAAATGATACAGTGTCCTTTCGGAGTGGAGAAATTCGGATAGACCTAATGGGGTGAATTATTTCTTATTATTTTTACATTTGCTCATTTTTAGACTCACGTGTTTTTTATTCGTATCGTAGTCCACAACGGGCTTTACTTTCCTCTTTTTGATTTTGTTGATCAGAAAAGTGAGAGGCCCATCAGCCACTTGTTCATTTAGTTCATAATCTGAGTCACTTTCTTCTTGCTAAAATTTTTTTAATTTTAAAAGAAACGAGAAGGGTGCCGTTCAGATTGGGACACCCCCAAACAAGAACACATCTTTAAAAAAAGGACCGATTAAAATTGCAGTGATTGGAACATCACAAAAAGAACGCATTTAAAAAAAGGGCAATTCAAATTGCAAAGATTGTGGCACGTGTACGGACAACCCCGCTCAGAACCATTCACTACAGAATACTCGGCAGAATTATTCATAAATTTCAAATATTTAATTCAGCATTTATTCAAAGCTTATGTTTTAGTGAATAAAAACAAATTAGACGCTTTGTAACAGGGGGCTTGACATTTTTTTTTGCAAAACTTAGGGGGACCCAATTCTTCAAAATTTGTAAAAAAAAATGCGCAAAAAAGTGCTACTTGATTACGAAATTCTCAATAAAAATAAAAATTCAGAAGCGTTAAATTTGACCACCCCCCTGTTAGAGAAGAGCGCAATTTATTTATTCACTAATTCAAGCTTTGAATATGCTGAATTAAATAATTTGAAATTTTCAAAAATTATTCTAGCCGCTTTTTTACTAGCCAGTTGTCCTGAGGGGACACCACAAAACAGAACGAATCCTTAAAAGGACCTTTCAAATTTCAAAGTTTAGGACACACGAAAAAGAACGAATCGTTAAAAGGACATTTCAAAGGACAATTCAAATTACAAAAATTGTGGCACCCAAAAACGAATCTTCAAGAGATCATCGCAGAACTGAAAACCTGGCCTCCATTTTGACCAATTACGAACCCTGGACCCGAATTCGAACATTTGGTCAGCATTTTAAAATTCAGTGACCGATAACCACCCGAGTACTGCTTAGAATTCCATAAAATCTTCATTAAAACCAAAAAAAATCGGGACCAATGTTCTTTAAGATTAACCCCGGGAAGACCGTAATTCGGTTAAGTCCCTGAACAAACTTATGTTTATTACGAAATTAATAAATATTGGGAATGCAAGGAGTATGGCTTTAAAATGTGTTGGAAACAAATACGAATGAATGGGAAGTTAGCCAAGGCTCAGTGGTGTGTCAGATATCAATCGATATTTGTGAGCCCCGTAGGGTCAAAGAAAGAAAAATGTGTACATATTTATGGTTAGAGAAACATACACGTTTGTTTGTATGGGTGTGTACTTACATAGCACGAACGCGGATGGCTACCGGCCCAAATCCCCCCACTGGCTGATTCAGTCCCGTACTGAAGCTAAAATTAAAGCTAGCCTAGGCCTAAGCGAGGGAATTTTCGCCCGGTAGTGAAATAACGGATGTTTTAAATTTCGCCCACATTTAATAAAAGCTTGTAAAGTATTTTTACTAAAGTTGAATATTTGGCTAAAATTGTACTCAAAAATTCATTCTTTTATCAACAAACTCAAAAACACAACGAAAGGATTGCAAAATTTGAAATCAAGTCAACAATTCTGATGCTGGTGTTTTCATTGGGAGTGCCTTCACGACTATCATTCAAAAACATGCAATGAAGGCAAAAGCTAAGCGAACGTTATGACGCCATCACGACAAAAAATGGCAATTTTTACACGTTTTAAGTTATGACTTTTTTTGAAATGGCGAATCGGTTATCTTTATCTTGATCAAAGGTTAAGCATACTGAAAGCATTTGTATGATATCAATTTTATTTGATTTGCTTTGGGCGCTGAAGCGTGGTGCTCCGACAAATACGATTTCCACACTTTTAAAGACGAATCGTCAAAATTGCAGAACGCCAAATTTCAAATATTTTAAAATTTGTTTTGTGTTTTGATAGCAAATCTCTGAATCGACATTTTTGGCGTGCCGCCCCCACCGAAAAGTTTTTTGGGGTACGGCGGCCCTGGGAGATTCCACAAAAAATATTAACTTCTCATTTTTGCCTTAAAATTGGTTAAAATAAAGATTGGATTACCTCATTAACAGTTGTTTATCATTAAAACAAGTGAATATTTTTGCTAGTATTAAAGAAAAAACATTTTTGAAAACAACCAGATCTAGCCTGGGAGTGAGGGTCGTTGGGCCCCAGGCACGTTTGGGCCCCCCTAACGTTTCTCAAAGGTGCCCAACAATTTTTTATTTAATGATTATTTTTTTTAATCAACTAATACATAACAAAAAAAGAATTCTTTTTGTATGTTCTTACCCTGACTCTATTCAAACACTGAGCCCGATCTTTTTTTCCGAAAAAACTGCTAATCGGTTGAAAGCATTTCCATTTTTTATGAATAAAATTTTGCTTTGGGAACATTGGTTTGAGGGGAATGTATCCGGAAAAGAATGCAATCATTACTAGAGCCCGGAATTTTGAAAAATTCGAGACCGAGATCGAATTCGAGATTTTCTCGAAATTCCGAGAGTCCAGGTCTCGGAGTTTTCGACAAATTTCCGAGATTCGAGACCTGGACTCTTGGAATATCTTGGTCGGGATTTCGATCTCGCTTTTCCTTGAATTTGGTGATTTTTTACGAGTTTTGCGCTCTTTGAAATTTTAGGAATTTTCCAAAAATTGCTCAAATTTGGGTTCGAAATGGAAGACAGCGTTGGGTTCTACGCCCCGAATCTGACGTTTCAGGGCATAATTTACGAACATTGGGCCCTTCATCGATTTGTCTTTTTTGGGTCCGTTACTTTCGGAACATTTTAAAATTTTGGCGGCATCATGGTCAGCAGATATAATCGACAAAAATAAAATTGTTGATGAAGAAATTTTTAAAAATTTTTTTTTTAAAAATTTGACAGTTCATGGCGATGTATTTGTCTGGCGGCGTGTTCAGCGGGCTGCTTTCGCTGTGCAATAGCGCTTACGTGGGCTCGGCAATTACGTCGTTGGGCGCCAGCGGGGCAATTTGTGCCGTCATCGGTTACGTTTGTTCCAAGTTGCCGGACCTGCCGGTGCACATCATCTTTTTGCCGATGTTTTCATTTTCTGCTAATTGTTTGTTTTTTAACAACAATATACGGTTTAAAACTCGGGAACGAATTGTGCCTTTGGGACAAATTTTTAACCAAAAACTCGGGAACGAATTGTGCCTTTGGGACAAATTTTTAACCAAAAACTCGGGAACGAATTGTGCCTTTGGGACAAATTTTTAACCAAAAAAAAACAACTTTTTGTCTTTATTTTTTTTGACACTATTTTGTTTTGTTTCAAGATGCTCTCTACGGACTGCTGGCATTCGAAACTCTCTGTTTGCTACGCATTTTGCCCCTCCATCGTTTGGTGTCATTTGACCACGTCGCACACATTGGCGGGCTTCTGTTTGGCATGTGAGTTGCTGCTGAAAAATAATTTCTGTGTGAGTCCAAAAAGGTTAAAACCTTTAAAAATGCACGAAAACGTTTGTATTAATGAGAAAACAAAACAATTTAATCGTTTACGGGGTAGGAAAGTGCAAATAAAAAATTAGTCAACCAAAAATTAGGGATTATTTTTTAGAAATTCAAAAAAAAGTGTTGCGTATTTTTTGAAAGCTAAAATTGTTTTGTGTGCCTATCAATTTTAAATTTTGTAATATATCTTGTCAAAAATTCAAGGGAATTTTGCAATATTATTTTATAGGTACTATGCCCATTATGAGGAGGTCAGTTTGATGGCATTTCGAAAAAAAACAATTTTTTGATCGATTTCAAATAACCATTTTGGTGCCGCCCAACATTCATTTTAAATTTAATTTTTTTGTTTCGTAATTTTGCGAGCAAATTGTGATAATTTCAAAAAAAAAAAAGAATTTTTTTGAAATTTTTCAAGCACTCTCTCCGGGCTCAAACCTCGTATCGATTCATCGTTCTTTTTTTTGGGTATCCGGAACTTCTTATTCTTCTTTCGCTTCAGCCCCGCTATCGGATTATGGTAGACTGGATGAGAGGGAACGTTGGCGGTTTGCCGACGATTTCAAGCAGTACGACGAAGATGATCGTCAACAAGAAAAAAAGTGAGAAGGACACCACCAACGACGGCGGGTGGACGACAACGCCGAAACAGCAACAACAGAACAACGCATTTAGGTGGATTGTGATTTATTTTTTTGTCCAAAAAAATTGTGGAACTTTTTGCTGATCACATGTGATCGGTGGGGGTTTGTTGTGTACTCCCCTTCGGGCCCATGGGATTGTGTGATCTGACGCTATTCGGATTTTTTTTTAATCATCTCAACCAACCCATGATCGTATCGTAATAATGAAGCTCCACTGATTGATCAGAGATGGGAGTTGTTTATTTTAGTTTATTAATTTGGAAAAAGATTTTGCCCACCGTTCGGTTTTATTCTGAACGGAAACATTTAAAAAAATTAATGCCAAACCCGTAATTTGTTGAATTTTTTCAGAAAGTTCCGTCAACATATGATCGATGAGCACGAAGTACAGCATGAGCGGCAGAAAGCTATCTACAAGAAGCATGAGAACTGGGCGCAAACGATGGCGGAACAAAAAAAGGCGGAGAAGGAACGAATTAGGTGGAATTGAAACCCCAAAAAAAACAATTTGATTTAAATATTTTTGAATTTTAATTAATCGAATTAACTTTAAATTTTCAAATATTTTTGTTTGGTTAAAAGCCTTCCCATTTCAGACGGAACAGAGAGGCGCGGGCGCGGAGGAAGGCGGCAAAGAGCGGAAGTGCGGAGGAAGAAATTGAAGATGACGATGATTAAAATTTTGTTTCTTTTTAATGAAAGATTTTTTACACAAAAGTTGCCTCATTTTCCCACTTATATCCAGACAAAATTTTCCAAATATTGTTCATTTTTTGGCCCAAACGCGGATTTTTTTGATCGGTTTTGTCTTTGCTCCGTAACCCGATTATTACCAAAAATAAATGTTTAGAAAATTTTTGATTTAATTCAATTTCCTTCAATCTCCTCACATCAAAACGGACCTTTCCGCTCGCTCCATTGAAATAAATGGCTAATAAAATGGCCAAGTAGTGTGAAAATGGCCTTTTTTAGGGGGGGGGGGGGTTCCGGCCATAACATTTTGGTGAGTGATTATTCTGGATTTAACATTTATAAAATTCGCAGAATTTTGTGATAAGCATTTTGAAAATAATGTTTAGTCCATTTTCTCGGTTTGAATTTCCCTCCAAATTCCGTCGTCCTCACAAATCAGTTCTTTCTCTTTTTGGGCTTACTCGGACCTTCGTTTTCGTCAAGGAGTCTGAAAATAGAAAAATATTAAAACCCAAATCGGCATGGGCGGGGGAGTCTGATAAGTTTTTTCGAAAGAGTGGTACGAGGAAAGTGGACGTATTTTTCGGACCAATTTAAATAATATAATACAATATGTATTAGAGCCCGGTAAGAGACGAGAATCTCGTCTCGAGATCTCGTGAAATCGCGACTCGAGATCTCGTTCGAAGAAATTTTCCGAGAATCTCGTGCTTTTTCGAGAATCTCGTCTCGACATCTCGAAAAATCTCGACCCGAGATCTCGCTCGAAGTTCAAGTCCGGGCTCTAATATGTATATATTCAGGGTTCGCAGATCTGAGGTTTTAGCCTCATTTTGTGGCTTTTTGATAGTCCAATGAGGCTAAATTTTTAAAATGAGGTTTAGCCTCATTTTGTGGCTTTTTTGAGTTTGATGAGGTTTTTTGAGGCTTTTTGAGAATTGCACTGTAGAATGCAAAATTTCTATTAAATTTTGAATATTTGGCTTAATGTTTTCCATTTTTTTCTGTGTATTTTCATTTTAATGAAAAAGCGTGTTCCGGTTTGAAATAATTGGGAATTTTTTTAATAAAAAACCTCATTTTCAATTTTTTTTAAGCAAAAAGCATAAAATCTTCTGCAAATTTATTTGCAATCTCTTAACAAATCGAGTTAAAAATTCGAAAAATTTTCTCGGCGGCGCCTATCGGCACCGCCGACCCTCCCCCCCCCCCACTAAAAAAAGTATTTGGGAAAACCGCGCGCAAAAAAAA
>MEIZ01000136.1:188376-199604 GCA_001723225.1 Globodera ellingtonae | reverse complement strand
CAAATTACTCTCGCCGTCTGACACTCTCTTTTTAGCGCACTATTTCATCAAAAAATAAAATGTTCAGAAATTAAACTAAAACAATTTTTAGATGGGGTGCGCAAAAATGCTAAAATAGTCACAAAAGTTAAAAAAAATCTCCAAAAAACTTGAAAATTTGGAAATGTGTCTCATCAGAAATTTTAACCAGTGTTGAATGAATTTGAAAAATTTTATATTGAATTTTGAAAAATTTATGTGCATATTTTATGCCTCCCTACTAGGGTGGAGATTTTTAGTTATTTAACTATTTTTTCTGCTGTTTTGGCGAGTTATGCACGAAAAACATGCTTTTAGTCGAAAATTTTGTCGTTTTAACGTCACTATTCGTAACTAAAAAAAACTATTTTCGGGGCACTACATATTTTGGCATTTTTTAAAAAAAAAATTTTTCGAAATATTTTTTAAGAAAAATGAATAAAATTCGAATTTTTCTTGCCAAGATCAGTCATTTTTTTGAAAAATTTTCATAAAAAGTACAATGTTTGTCAGGATTCTTCATATAATTTCGGGCTTTTTTAGGCGCCTATTTGCAGTTTTTCTTGCTTAAAAGTAGCAGCTTACGGATTTGTAATTAAAAAAAAAATTTTTTAGGCCATTATTGTCATTTTTACACACTTTTTTCATCACTATTGCCACTTATGAACCGGGATTTTGGCCACTATTTTGGCACTTTTTCGCCACTATTTAGTTAATTTATTTAGAGATTTTTCTTAACTAAAAATCCCCACCCTACTCCCTACTCATCAGCACAGGCGATCGATTAAGTTATCGATTTTTGTGTATACCCTCATCGATCGCCCAGAAATTCAAATTTTTGCTTCCCTCTCCCCGAATTGCCGGTAATAGCAGCCCCCCATTTAAAAAATAAAATAAAATTAGTTTTCGAAGTCGATTAAAAGATTTTCCAGGGTATTCGAGCGTGTAGAGTCCGAATCTGATCTCTCTTTTCGACCAATTCGAACACCGGACCCAAAATTCGAACAATTTTCAAAAATTAATTTAGCCTAGAAATTGTTCCAAAAAGCACAAAACACAAAATTACTATGAATAGGCCGAATTCATGCTTTTTGGAACAATTTATAGGCTAAAATTAATTTTTGTATTTTTAAAAATGGTCGAATTCAGGTCCGGGGTTCGAATTGGTCGAAATAGAGATCAGTTTCGGACTCTACGCATTCGAATACCCCTAGAAAAATCTTTTAATCAAATTGGAAAACTGATTTTATTTTTTTTAAATGTGGGGCACCATCTTACATAAACCCGGTTGCCATTTGTTCCATTATTTATTTATAAGTAGGGTGTTACGGATTTTAGGGCAAAAACTAAATGAATTTCATCCACCCCTGGCCCAGAATTCGATTTTTTTTATTATGTTACTAATTTTTATATGTATTAAAAATTCCATTACTATTCAGTTTTTAGCTCATTGGAATCATAAAAATCATTTGCTTTGCGAAAACAAAAACAAATGTCGGACAATTCGAAGGAAGCGGAGAAGCAATTGAATGAAATGTGAGTTTTTTTTGAAGGGAATAAGCAAAACTAATGCCATAAATGGAAGAAAAATTTCGGACCATTTTGGCAATCCTTAAGAATTGCGGTCCCGACAAAAAACCAAAGCTCCGATTGATCACTTCCGATTTGCTTTTTCCCGAGTTCCCGGCCGATGACAGTGCCGGCGCTTCTCCTAAACAAGCATTGACCAAATTGTTGCACACGCCCCGCGGGGATGGACTTCCGAAGATGTTGAGTTGCAGCGTATATTGATTGGCCAGAAAGGATGGAAAGACTCAAACTGGTAGGTTTTTTGAATTTGTTTTATTGGACTCTGTTTTAATTCCTTTATTCCTCTTAAGGAATTTGTCAATTCGACCGCTCCGGCCAATTTCATCATCTATCTTTGGCATTGTCCTTTTGATGGCATTGTGCCATTCGAATTGAAGAACAATTTGACGGGGGAGCGATTGGAGTTCCGACGCCTTGGCGGAGACAAATGAGGAGACATCAACGGTTGAAAATGGCCCTCCTCGAACGCCAAACCGTTGTACCTGGCACAATCAACAGTTCAAAATTGCCCTCCCCGCATCCCAAACCGGTGTACCTGGCAGATCAAAAATTTCAGAATTTTCTCTTAAAAAGGACTAAATTAAAAAAATCAAACATCGGCGTTAAAATTTCCGGGAACGGGGACGGGAATTTCCAATCTAACGGGAACGGGATTCCCATGGTTTTCCCGTTCCCGTTAAAATCCCGTTCAATTTGCAACCAAAATTTAAAAAACGGCAATTTGTTGAAGGAAGCTTTTTGGAATGAAGGGCCGGCTCCATAATTAATTTAATGTTTTTTTACAACATTTGTTACTACATAGAAGTCTGAATTGATGCAGAAAATTAAAAAACCAACAGAATAGTGCAAATTTCTGGGGCCTTCGGCGGTAGTACCGATAGGCGCCACCGTTAAAATTGGTCAAAATTATTAAATTTTTGAAAACATTTCGCCAAGAAAAAATGAACGGGAACGGGAATTTCAAAAAGTACGGGACGGGAATCCCATACTTAACCCGCGGAATCCCGTTCCCGCCGGGCTTTAGCTTGGACACCAATTGTTTTGCTCGCTTCCAACCCGAAGGTCGAAGATCTCAAGATCGAAAAGTCGAAAAGAACCAACCACTGTCCGCCGTCGAATAGAAGAAATTAAGCCGAAAGTCGAAATCAGTTCGAATAAAATTATTCGTTTAAGGTCGAATTAAAGTCCTAAGGTATAAGAGAGTACTCTGCTTTTAAGCATTTTACAACACCCATCATAAGCTTATTACTCAAATAGTTGGGGTGGTATCTCTGCGGATTTATCCGAATTTTGTGGGTTTTGAAAGGATGGATGAGGATTTTTTGAAATGCGGATTATTTGCACAATAAAGCTTTTTTCTTAACAAATAGCGTAAAAATCTTCAAAAAATCCGGCCCCAGTATTTAAAAAATCAACGATTTCAAAACCGAGTTGATTAAAAACGAGTTTGTGAGAAGCCGTTGGCATTTTGTTGGCACGTCAAATCCCCGTCCACAACAATTGTTTCGGATTTTCATTCCCTCTCCCCCTTTGACCTGTCAACTCACTTCTGTTTTCTCCACACATTTGGTAAATGCCTTCCCCACATCCCAAAATATTATATCGATTGCCACCTCTTAGAAACTAAAATTTAGAGTTTTTGGAGTAAATTAATATGAATCCATCCGAAGAAGTACGCGTTTTGCGTGCCAAAATTGCCCAATTGGAGCGCCAACAAACGATCAATTCACCAACCTCCTCAAGTGCCGGTTTCAATTTGGTGCCACAAAATGCAAAGCGTAGGAGAATTGAAGGAGTTGAAGAACACGAAGAATTGGTCGGCAGAATGCGTGAACAAATGGAGGAATGGAAAAGAATTACGAAACTCGAGCTTGAAAATGTGTAAATATATTTTCTGACAAAAACGCTTAAATCTTTTTTTTCTGTTTTGTCTTTTTATTGATAACGTCGTTGTTCCATTTGTTCAGAAGGCACTCCGCACCGAATTGGAACATCAGAAACTGCTAATTGCTCATAATGCTCTGCAGACAAAGCTGGAGCAGCATCAGAACAAACAGCAACAGAGCCGAGAGGACCACGAGAAACTGTTAAACGCTCAAAAGAATTTAATGGAAGAGATGAAGGAACAARGGAAAATGGACACTTTGAGGCAACAACAGCGCCAAAAGGAAACCAATGACAAAATCGATTGGTTAAATGAGGATCAGCAGAAGCTTGTTTCCGTTGATCAGTTTTCCCGAGTCCAAACGACGATCAGCGACTTGGAACACAAGCAAAAGGATGATCAGGAAGAATTTTTACGCAAAATGATCGAATCACTGAAGTCTGTCCAAGCGATGGTAGTTGCCGATTTGGGGCGACTGAACATGGAGCTGCAAAGTGATCAGAAGGCATTGCTGGAAAGACTTAATGGACTTGAACAAAAGCAAACGGCGAATTCTGAACAACAAAAAGCACTGATCGCAACGATTGATCAAGTGGGTTTAAAGAGGGCATCGGCAAAGGCTATGATTTTCAAGTTGAGTTGGATAGGGCCGGGAATTTTTGGGAAAAGCGGAATCGGGGACAAAAAAAATCGGGTTAATGGACAAAAAATAAAGACAAATAATAGCAAAAAATCGGCACAAATGAAACTGAAAATACGGGGGTCTAATGAGGCAAATAAACAATTTCCCGTTTTGTTAAAATTGGTCAAAAAAGAGCAACATTTTCTCATTAACGCGGGAAGGGCGTGAAACCCTTCAGAAAATTGTCAGAAATTTTCTATTAATTGAGGAAACTTAATTCGGTAATCTAAAGAATGGGTTTCGAATTTTTTTTCAAAAAATAAACACATTTTTAAAGTCGTTAGAAAATAGTTTCTAATGCTCTTTACTGAGACTAGAATCCGAAGCTAACTCCATTTTCCCAAGTTCGAACCTTGGACCTGAATTTTTTGAAAAATGGATTTTCTAAATTTTACAATAAAATATTGAAAAGGTGGTTCCCTGGTTTTCTGCGTAGAATTCGAAAGTTCGGGTTCATGTTCTAAGCATAGTTTAACCCTAAAAAACATGCTGAAATTTTAAACGTCCAAATTTTTTTTTAAATTTTCGGTCGGGGTCCCCATTTTTTAGGCTTAGCGAAAATTCTTCCATTTATGCCATTAGTTTTGCTTATTCTCTCCAAAAAAAACTCACATTTCTTTCAATTGTTTCTCCGCTTCCTTCGTATTGTCCGACATTTTTTGTTGTTTTTTTGCAAATGCAAAATGATTTTTATGATTCCAATGAGCTAAAAATGAAAAATGGCAATAAATAAGTAATGGGACAAATGGGAACTGGGAGTGAGGCGAAGAAAAGTCTATTCGAATGATTGTGAGCAAATGTGGGGGGGGGGAGCAATGTCTTATTGTTAGGGTGGGGATTTTTAGTTAATTTAACTCTTTTTTTTCTGCAGCTTTGTTTTGACGAGTTATGCACGAAAAACATGTTTGGTATTGGTAAATACCGATACCGAAAAGGCCCGAAATCCCAAAATTTATTCGGTCGGTATACCGGCTCGGTATTTCGGAGACAAACATCAACTTCGATTGCACAAAATTTAATTGCCGGTTTATACAAAAAAAAATTGTTTTCTTTCTTTTTCCATTTTCCCATGGCCAATGAAGTTAAAAGTCCCGGCCCCGTGTACCCTACTCAAGACCAATCTTGATGTAAAAGCCACAACCCTCATTGACCTTTCCAAAACCCACAGAATGAGGCAAAAACAGATTTCGTCACTTGAGGCAAGACTTTTTTTGGTGCGTGCTATTGTATTTTAATTCTTTTACTAAATTTAAAAATGTAAACATTTCATTTTCGTGCAAACGAGAATGTGTTGATCGTTTTGTGTTCATTCTCTTCGCACTATTTACATCTCAAAGATGTTGAAAGAAAATATGTATTGTTATTGTTTTTTTTTCTTTAGTTGAATAATAATATTTGTTTGGATCATTCATTCCGTCCACAGCCCCTGCCCCCCACCGGCTTTGCTGTTTCTAAGGATTGGCTCCGTTGCCCGCGAATTAAATTGTCAATAAACATTTCAATTATTTTTGTTATTTAAAACAAAATTTATTTCTATCCATCACTCCCTCCTTCAAAAAAATGGTTCATTTTCTCTCAGCTTAAAAAATTGTTTTTTTACCTGGCAAAATTAAGCCAAGTATGTATTTCATATCGTTATATAAAAGGAAAAGCTGTTTTTGAGAAATATCAAAAATGCTTGAAACTTCGATCTTTAAGGGAATATTTTAAAAAAGGTGCTGCACCGTCTGGCATCATTTAGTGCGCCTTTTCACCGGTGGCGCATTCTCTTATTACTCAATATTTATGAAGCGTTGTGATTTTTTATTCATTTTTGTTTATATGCTTTAAATTTACTTCTTTTCAGCCCATTGAAATCATAAAAATCTTTTTGAATTTTCAACAAAAAACAAAATGTCGGATAATCCGAAGAAAGTGGAGAAACAGCTGAAAGAAATGTGAGTTTTGCCTATTTCTACGGGTCGGGCGAATTCCCCCGCCCTCAGCGGAATGAGTTTTATTATCAGCAGAAAGAACATTTTTGACAATTTTTGAAGGTTCTCACACCTTCACGCTATAACAAGAAATTCAGTTTCGTTTGTGACGACGTTTTATTCGAAGTCTTCAAATTCTGTGGGCATTTTGTGCTCGGACTGAAAATGGCGTTGATCAGCGATCGATTTGACCGTTTGGTGGACGCGCATTTCAAATTGAGGGAATGGTCGTTGGGTGAATTGGAAATTCGTCGCGCAATTAAAGGGAATGGCGCTGACGTTGACAAACTCGTTGACGAAAGAGTCGAGCGTTGGCTGATGCCAATTCCGCAAGAGCCGCTTCCGGCCAGTGTGATCGGATTCGAAAGCCTTCGAATAAAGTCATAACTAGGGGCTGAATTTTTTACATCCCTATTTTTGGGACTTTTAGGACCTTTTTGGGAACTAACTTTTAGTCAAAAAGACATTTCAGTCCCGGGTCTGTAACTCTTCGGAGAATAGTTGCCGCAAATTAATTTTTTTCCAGATTCTTATATTACTTCCCGAGAAAAGTCGAATGATATATAATTTGTTCCGTCTTGCCTCTGAGCCATATGATCCATATTTTCACTAACTTTCTTGAGAGTTTTAGCCATAGTCATTACAAGAATTTTTTCCAGCCTACTAAATTGGTTGGATTTTTCCCATAAACTTTTAGTTACGTCGACCAAAGTGTAATCGGATTTCTTCAACGCATCCGCCGACTTTTTGACTCCAAAGGGACCAATCTTTCCATTAGAACGTCCCCCTTCGAAAACCACAGCTGGGAAATCATTTGGCGCCAGATTTGGCCATTGATCAATGACAACATTTGCGGAATTTCTGTGGGTTACTCCGCACTCGCCCAATTGCGCGAATTTTCTCCGACCATTCTCCGCGATTGCACAAAACTCCGAATGATCCATTCCGATTTCCCCGAATTTCCGGCCGATGACAGTGTCGGCGCTTCTTCGGCCCAAGCTTTGGCCAAATGGTTGCGCACGCCCCGCGGGGATGGACTTCCGAAGGTGCTGAAATGTCAACATTATTCGGGTTGGCTGGAAATGGAAGGAATCAAAAGGGTGAGTTTTTGCATTTGTTTTCATGGACTCTGTTTTTTAAATTCCTTTTAAGGATTTTGTCAATTCGACCGATCCGGTCAATTTCGTCATGTTTGTGTTGGATGAATTTTGCATTCCGTTATTCGAACTGCAAAACAATTTGACGGGGGAGCGATTGGAGTTGCAATTCATCGACGACGACGAATGGCTTTTGGTTCGTTGTCCGATTGAGCGCGACGAAGCGAAATGGGCCGAGTGGGAGCAGGAGGCGGTTTACTGGAATTGTTCTTGGCAGTCGAATTTC
Organism: Globodera ellingtonae; assembly: GCA_001723225.1. Classification (NCBI taxonomy): domain Eukaryota; kingdom Metazoa; phylum Nematoda; class Chromadorea; order Rhabditida; family Heteroderidae; genus Globodera; species Globodera ellingtonae. The sequence continues at coordinate 192,073 of MEIZ01000136.1, read as the reverse complement.
ATCATTATGGACTTCGAAGACAGTGACATCGGCGACGGGTAAGGGCGAAATGGGCCGAGTGGGAAAAGCAGGCAATTGAGTGCAATTAAAAATTTGAAAAAAAAACTTTTTTGATTTGTAAGAAATACTTTTTTTCTAAATCGGTGCGAAAAATCCGCCCCCAATTCTATTCTAATTTTTAGAATGCTTGACGCAAACGAAGGTCCGAGCGAGCCCCGAAATGAATGAATGGACGAAGCAAATTTGGATGAAAATATTCAAACGTTGAAATTGTTGCTTTTTCCTTTTTGTAAGATCGGCAAATACATTTTATTCGAGTCCAGTTTTTTGGATTGGCAAAAGACACATAGAAAACTAACCCCGACATTTTACACATTTCCAAAAACTTTCTTCACCTAATGTTCTCGAAGGGGCCCCAAGTTTCTCACAAAACGCGTATTTTTCCGAAACTTTTCCCCGCGTTTTTTCTTTTTTGCTACCGGCCGAACCACACCCCCAACCATTTTAGAATATTCTAAGGCCTCGGAATCTCGAAGCACAAATTACAATGGAAAGGCAAGTCTAATGGTCGAATTTGTCCTTTTCGAATGATTTTTAGGGAATTTGGAACCGGTTCCGCGAAAATCCGGAACCGCCAGAAAAAAATGGAACCCCAGGAAACACTGCTTATACCCGCGCAAAAAAAACAGAAGCAAAAAATTTTTCCAACGTCAAAGCTTCGGCAAAAAAAAAGATTCAAATTAAAAAGGAAGAAGCACAAATTTCAATGTTTAGTCTGTGTTCTGTTTGAATCCAAATCCATTCGTACTCAGTTCTTTCTCTTTTTGGGCTCACTACGAGAACACGCAATTCAAATCTTTTTTTGAATATTGATTACTTACTCGTCGCCGATGTAACTGTCGTTGAACGTAATGGAGATGCAATTCCACGGACACCAAGCCCACGCAACCGCCCAAATTTTTGTTAAATAATTTTGAAAAATTTGCCAACTTTTTAAATTAACTGATTAAAAAATGGAAAACATTCACATAGGCTTTCAAAATTACGAACTTGTCAATATCAAATATTGAGAATTTAAAGTGGGTTTTGAATCGGTTGAATTTTTGAAAATTAAGGAAAAAACGACTTTTCAAGAACATCAAAGCCCTTAAGGGATAAGTTAGACAGTAAGGTATTTTAGCAAAAAATTTATCTTATTCACGGTGCCACCTCTGATACATATCCATGTGATAAATGTTTATTCGATCAAATTCCGTTCGGCCTCCTCCTCCCTCATTCATGAAGTCAGTCTCAAAAACTGAGCATAAACATCATGCAAAGAAGGCCTGTGTGAATAATTAATTTAGTGAATAAGGATTATTTTTATCCCATTTCGCCCTTACCCGTCGCCGATGTCCCCGTCTTTGAAGTCAATGCGGATGTGATTCCGCTGAATGCCCCAATCCCACTCGGCCCATTCCGCTTCGTCGCGCTCAATCGGACAGCGAACCAACAGCCATTCGTCTCCATCAAAGCGCCGAAACACCAATCGCTCCCCCGTCAAATTGTTTTTCAATTCGAATGGCACAATGTTATCAGAAAGACACCAAAGAAAGATGATGAAATTGACCGCGTCGGTCGAATTGACAAATTCCTTAAGCGGAATAAAGAAATTAAAACAGAGTCCAATAAAACAAATTCAAAATCACCATTTTCAGTGCCTCCACTTCTTCCGGATGAAAAATGCATCCCAACACTTTCGGAAGGCCATCCCCGCGGGGCGTGTGCAACCATTTGGCCAATGCTTGTTTGGAAGAAGCGATCGATCGCTGATCAATGCCACTTTCAGTCCGAGCACAAAAGGGCCACAGAAATCAAAGATTTCGAACAAAAGGTCGGCACAAATGGGACTGAAAATTCTTCCATTCATGACATTAATTTTGCTTGGGGTCCCGATTTTTTTTCAAAAAAATAAAAACATTTTATTAAATCATTGGAAAATAGCTTCTAAGGCTTTACTGAGACTAGAATCCGAACTCCATTTTGCCCGAGTTCGAACCCCGGACCCGAATTTTTCGAAAAGGATTTTCTAGATTTTACAACAAAATATTAAAAGGTGGATTCCGAGGTTTTGTTATGCGTAGTTTCGAATCTGACATCTAAAACCCCAGATTAATTCGTTCGATTATTTGTTTTTCGCAAAAAATTGATTTTTTGAAAATGGGAGGCACCAGCTTTACTATTACCGAACATCAAGTGCTTATATTTTAAACAAAATCAATGATTTGACAAAATCTGATGTCAGATTCGTGATCACTATCAGCAAATTCAAATTTTTCCATTTATGGCATTAGTTTTGCTTATCCCCTTCAAAAAAAACTCACATTTCTTTCAATTGTTTCTCCGCATTCTTCGGATCGTCCGACATTTGTTTTTTGTTGTTAATCCAAATGTTTTTAAATTCCAATAAGCAAAAATTGAAAAATGGAATTTTGGAAACATAAAAATTATAATAAAAAATCAAATTCTAGGCCAGGGGTGGATAAAATTCATTTAGTTTTTGTCCTAAAATCTGTAACACCCTAATTAGAAATAAATAATGGGACAAATGGCAACTGAAGTGAAGCGAAGAAAAGTCTATTCGAATGATTGTGAGCAAATGTGATGGAGAGGGAGTAAAAAAATTTGAATGGGTGATGAATCGGTGGAACGACCATCAACTCGTTTTTTCTGATTCGACTCGTTTTTTCTGATTCAACTCGTTTTTTTAGTAACAAGAAGCATTTGTAAGCAGAAAAGGTGTTTCTAGGGGTATTCGGGGGCGTAGAACCCGAATATGACTCCCATTTTGCCTAAGTCTATTCGAATGATTGTGAGCAAATGTGGGAGAAAGGAGCAAAACGAATTTATGGGCGATGGATCGGTGAGGGCAGACACAAAAATCAATAACCGTTAATCGCTCGTCTGCTGATGAGACAGAGAAGAGAAAACTTTTTGGCACATTTGTGCAATCAATAAAGACGCAAATAGAGAGGAACAGTTCCGGACCTGGACGATTGAGTATGGCCATTTGACTGTGCAGTCAAAAAACATGGCCTTTTTTCACGACTAAAAAATTGGTTGCCGCAGAAAAGGCTATTTGGATGTTTTCGAGAATATTAAAAAATCAAAAAAGAAAATTCAAAAAAAATTGGAAAAACATTTGCCGGGTAGTAATTTCTATCCGGGTATCCGATACCGGATAATTTCCATTTTTTGAACCCGACCCATTCAAAATCATTCGCGACCACATTTTATAGGGTTTCTTAGGGGGATAAAAATAAAATGTTCAAGAAAGTAACTAAAACACTTTTTAGATGGGGTGCATTCTTGTCCAAATTACTCTCGCCGTCTGTCTCTCTCTTTTTAGCACACTATTTCTTCAACAAAAAAAAATGTTCAGGAAATTAAACTAAAACAATTTTTAGATGGGTGTGTTGATGTCCCAATTACTCTCGCCGCCTGACTCTCTCTTTTTTAAATGCTATTTCTTCAAATGCAAAATTTGTCGTAAAAATACTAATTATGTCGAAAAATAAGTAAAAATAATTGAAAATACCTTCTTTGGAATGGGAAATCAAATTTATATAATGAAGAAATGTCGAATTTGCGGATTTTTGGTATCAAATGAGGATTTTTTAATGCTCCGATGCGGATTTTTAAAATTTTGAGATCACAG
>MEIZ01000136.1:164809-188276 GCA_001723225.1 Globodera ellingtonae | reverse complement strand
TGCGTCAGACATTCTGAAAATAGAAGGAAATGGGCGCCTATTTTATAACTCAAATTGGATTTTTAAAAAGAAAATTTTGACATATCACAAAAATGAGAATGAAACCCCCGAAAATGAATGAAAGGAGGAGGAGACGGACGTTGGAGAAAATTTTTATGCTTTATCTGTTCTTTTTTTGCATGGTATAAGAAAGAGTATTTAGCAAAAATCAATTATGGCCTCAAAATTATTCAAGACTTTAACGGAACAAATTATAGACCAATCGACTTCTTTCGGTCTGCAATGTAAGAATCCGAAAAAAAAAATTTTGGAAAACCATTCCCTGAAGAGTTACAGACCCGGTACTGAAGTGTCTTTTGATGAGGAAATTGACTGACTAAACATTTAAATTGTTGCTTTTCCCTTTTCAATATGAATATAGCTTTTATTTGGTGAAGCTGTCATTAAGTCGGGAAGGCAAGTTTTTCAGGAACAGAGTGGAAGAAAATTTTAACACTTAAGAATTTAGTCTCAGCCGCTGTGCTAATTCCATTCGCTTTTGTTTAGACACATAGGCACTCGAATAATACTCCTGAAGGGATGATCGATGCTAGAGAGGAGAGATTGATAAGCCATTCGGATCCCCGTACGGGAATGGGCAAAATCCATTTTTAGGGGTGCATTTTTTTCTTTTTTAAAATCAAAATTTTTTTCAAACTAAAAATGCACCCCTAAATTTCTAGGAGGGAGAGGGCCTTGGCACACCTTCTCCAACTCGAGCGTTTGCCTCTTGGTGAATGGCTTCCGAATGTTGTGCGATGCACTGTCTAAAATACTGGAAAAGGTAGGAAGCTTTAGTCGGGGGAGCATTTGGGCAGCTGCCCCCCCCCGAAAATTTTTTCTACCTACGGCCCTGACGTAGACTACAATTCTAACATCCATTCTGCCGATTCGAACCTCGAACCAAATTCGAACAATTCAAAAATTTTAAATTTCACAAAAACCCATGTTGGTCTCAAAATCATTTACAAAATCAGAAAATTTTTAAAGCCCCATTTGGCAGGGCGAAAAAGCCTCATTTATGACCGACCAAAAAACCTCATTTTGCTATTCTTTATTTAACCGGCAATTTTATTTTGTGAAAATGGGTGTCCGGCGGTGAAAAATGAACTTTACGACTTTGGGAGCCCTGCGACCAGAAATATTTTATTTCATGAAATTTTAGGTTGAATCCATTTTCAAGTATTTGTCATTTAAGTACAAAGTGCCAAAATACCGTATTCACTCTTTTAATTACCCATGGGTAATTATTTTTCAACCCTCTCCTAGAGTGGGTAATAATTAGAGAGTGGGTAATTATTTTTCATCTTGTTTGGCGATAGGTTTATCTATCACGAAAATTCTTCACCTTTTCCACACAATTTCCATACTTAAGCTGCCGAAAATTTTTTTTGAAAAAAACCATAGGGGGGACCCTTTTGTTTTGCAAAATTTGTAGTTTTTGGACCAATTTTCTTAATAAATTCCATCAAAAAACACAAAAATTTGACGCCTAAAATTGATTTTGGAGAAAATTTTCTTTTGTAATTAAACTCRAAAAAMGCACTCCTAAAGATTGACTTTTTTCGAAAAAAATTCCTTAAGAAAAATGCAATAAACTCCAAAAATGCACCCCTAAAGATTGCCTTTTTTCGAAAAAAATTCCTTAAGAAAAATGCAATAAACTCCAAAAATGCACACCTAAAGATTGACTTTTTTTTGGTGGGTAATAATTAGAGAGTGGGTAATTATTTTTCAACCCTCTCCTAGAGTGGGTAATTATTAGAGAGTGGGTACTTATTAGAAGGTGGGTAATTAAAAGAGTGAATACGGTAGTCAGGAATCTGGCAATTTTCAAAAATGTGAGAAATATGACTTTTATTAATTTTTTTGACTTTATCCTCTAAACTCATCAATCTTCCTGAATTTTTGTTTCAATTTTCTTAACAAATTAAAATGTCAAAAAATTTCCGGACATCCTCCACTGTTACGTAATTTTTTTTGAAACATTTTCCTAAATTGAAGCAAAATGCTTTGGTCGAGGTTTTGCCAGTTGAGAAATTTTGGATTTTTGCTTAGTCGACGAAATGTCGCCTCGACAAAATGTCGTTTTTTGGCTTCGTCGACGAAATGTCGGGTTTGGCTTCGTCGACGAAATATAGTATTTTTGCTTAGTCGACGAAATGTCGGGTTTGGCTTAGTCGACGAAATGTCGCGTCGACGAAATGTCATCCCGCCGGTTCTTGAACAGGTTAAAATTTTGTAAAACCATAGGGGGCTCCTTTTAGTCAAAATTTTTGGAAAATATTTTTATTCTAAAAATTGTCTGAAAATATGTATTGACTTGGAAAATAGCAGCCAAAGTACCGCACACTCGACTACGGCACCGGTTCAAAAACCGCTTTAAATTCTCAATTTTTATTTTCTATTGGCAAACTCATAATCAGTGCATCAAATAACATATTTTCAGACAAATTTTAGAATAAAAATTTTTTCCAAATGTTGATTTGTTATCGGTTTTTGTGTCTACCCTCGCCGATTCATCGCCCATAAATTCAAAGGGGGGCGTGTCTCTTATCTTTTATTGCTATCCACTTTTATTTATACGTTACTTTTGCTCGCTTCGTCATTTGCTCGCAATCATTAATCTTACAAATTAAAAATGTCCTTATTTGTTAGATTTGTCCTTATTTGAGACCTCTGTCCTTATTTTCGGGTTTCGGGAAAGTGTCGAATTGAATTTTGGAGGCTTGGCGTAATCAGACTAAAAACATGTTTTTCGTGCATAATTCGTAATTTTTGTACCAATTTTCTTGACAAATATTGTTTAAAATCTATAAAAAAATTCCCGGCGGCGCCTATGGCACCGCCGGACCCCTACCACCTACTTCAAGAAATTGCCTTACTTTAATCTCATTTTCGAATTTGGACTATTCGTTTCGCGAAAGAGCTATTGGTTCGGTAGTGAGAGAAATCATATCAAATCGTTTAATGCACCAAAGAGACAAAAAAAAAATGGAGGAAGACATCAGCAGCATAAGGCGTCAAAGCCGCGCGGGTACGGCGCGGCCAAAAAGGGCGCGGGTACCCAAACCTATGGGAGGGTCCAACCCTTTGATCATGCCGCCCAAACCCAAACCTATTTAAGGGGTCCAGCCCTTTGATCATGCCGCCCCAAGCCAAAACCTATTGGAGGGGTCGGGGTCTTTGAACATGCCGCCACCAAACCCAAACCTATTGGGTCCTTTGAACATCCCGCCTCCTACCTGACCACAAAAGCAAGCGGTTTGCGGTTAATTCAGTCCCAACAAAACCGCGCGGGGTAGCGGATTAACACACAACCCAAATCTTTTAATTAGTCCCCAGAACCTATTGGGCCCATTTCCAAATTCAACTTTTCCTTCCCCCATCCCTCAAGGTCATTCGGCACCTGTCAATCAAAACTTTCGCCACGCACCAAAACTTTCCCTCTCACCTGTCAATCAAACTTCCGCCGCTCAAATTTGCAACAAAAACATTCGGCAAATCGATTTTCACTTTTGTGACATTTTTAAATAGGGCATAATGTGATAGTACATTTCGTTAATTTCTTCAATATTTTTTCCACCCGTAATCACCACTTTTCCTGTCCAAAAAATTAAGGCCGTCAACCTGTTTCCTCTTTTGTAGTTTAGACCACAAAAAATTTCAGGCTCATAAAAACTATTTTTGGGACGAAGTTTTCGAAATTCATTTAGCTCAATTTGTTGCCCAAAATTAAAGGAGGTAACAACATTCTCAATTAAATGGCCTGTGTAAAAGACACTAGGGCATCCCGAGAATTTAATAATTTCAACAAATTTTCTTATCGCTTTTTCGCAATCTTCCAAATTTTTGGTGCCCAAACAAATTATTTTTCCAGACTCCCATAATAATGCAGTTGATTTTATAGGATTTTCAGATTTTAAAATTGCCGCCTTAAATTTTCGGGGATTATACTTATATTTGCAATCATTAATCGATAATGAAGAGAGGTCAATTTCAACTCCCAAATTGGCGACAGCAACGATATTGACAATGATAGGTTTTTGCATTTGAAGCAAATAATCAATCGATTTTAGTCCTTTATATAGGCACACCGGAAATATTTCAAGGACGTATGAGTTGACCAAAATAAGGTCAAGGTCACATGAGAGACATTCAAAAAACTGTGACTCACAAATTATTTTGAAATCGGCAAGATCGATGACTCGCAAATTATTGTGCAATCTGTCACCTGTCAATCAAAAATCTATGACTCACAAATTATTTTAAAATTTGTAATCTATTTTGAAACTATCACCTGTCAATCGAAAAATGATTGATGACCTTCAATATATTACGAAATCTGTTGCGCCAGACGGTTATTTCGTAATCTGTCACATGACAGATTAATCACGTGACAGGTATTTCGCAATGGTTACGCCCCATTTTCCCACTATATAAGGCACGGATCTTGCCTCCGTATTCACTCTTAACTGAGCAAAATTTTTAAAATTATCATTMGCGCATTTTTATTAAAACTTTTTATTATTTATTAAAATGACTTCAAAACGTGTGAACCAATCCGGCGGACCGGCGGCTCAAAAGTGGGACTTCCGAACAATTGGGTAAGAATTAAAAAAAAAATTCTATAAATAAGCCATTTATTTAGAAACAATTTTTCGGAAGAAATGTATAAATTGAACGATCACCGCACGGAGATTTGCAAGAAATTTGGGTTTATGAAGAACATTACCAAATTTACCATCAACCCGGACACGCCGCACCCGGATGAGCGAATGAGGGATGCAATTGAGGACATGATAAATAAGGCCTTCAGGCGGACTGAAGAGACAATGGGGCGAAAAGTGAAAATGTTTGGAGTGTCATTGACGGGGACTGGACTTGGATATCCGGTCTACTTGCCGTATCGCCCATACCCACAAAACAACGCGGACGTCGTAATGGAGGAAATCAACAAGTTGGGGCAAAGCGGAGGAGAAAGCGGAGATGACATGCGGACGATTTTATTGTCGCGTCCGGTGCAGATGAATGTTACGTGTGTCGCGRTGCCAGCTGGAGAGGGGCCAAGAAACGTTCACAAATTCGACTACGGATTTAAGGAGCATCAACGGATACAGTGAGTTTAATTTAAAAAATAAAAAGAAAAAAAAAGTTAAAAATACAAATAAATAAATTTTGGTTCTAGAACCCAAAAGTGGGTTCTAGAACCACTAAAGGAATAATTGAACAAATTATTATTTAGGATCAACAATAACGACAAATTTTGTTTATATTACGCGTTGGCGGCGGCAAAGAATTATCTGGAGATGCATAAAGATAGTTTTCGACGATTTATGGACAACAATACTCGTCAGCGGGAGGCAGCGTTTGAATTATTAAATAATTCAGGAGTTAACAATATGGAAAATGGCTATGGAGTTGAGCATTTGTCGTCAGTTCAGAAATWTTGGGTAATAATAATAAAGTAATATTTCAGAAAAATATTTTATTATTTTCAGGATCAAACTTTTCCGGGAAAATACCGAATTGCGGCTTTTGAAAAATGCGTTGACCCGAGGAGATAAAAATTGAATGCCCCAAATGCCGCCGATACTTTTACAACCAACAATGCTACAATTACCACCAAGGACATCAAACTTGCAACATTTGGAAGCGATGCGTAGAGTGCAACAAGACTTATCAATTCAGCCCGAAGAGTAAACACGAATGTGGGGAGACTTTCTGCCGATCATGTGGAATRTGCCATGACCCGAAGCGAGGATGTTTTATTAAGCCGATCGAGGTTAAAGAAGAGAAGGATATCTACAGGATTGTAGTTTGGGTAAGTCAATATTAATCCCGATTGCAGAAAAATATGTAAATTTTAGGATTCGGAGACGTCACAGGACAAGACTTATAAGGGGGATCAAAAGGAACATGTGATTAATTACATCTCGGCGAGAGTGACGTGCACCGAATGCTGCGACGACGAGAACAGGAAGGTATGTCGGATTTGTGGGATTGAACGAGAAAAGGACTGGAGTGAAGCGGAAGGACGTGAGCCCATCAAGGAATTTTTGGACTGGATTTTAGCCGCATTTGATAAGAAGTACAAGACCTACCTATTCGCACATAACGCCGGGAGATTCGATGGACATTTTGTGTTTAACTGCCTTTGTCGAGCTGGGAAGAGCCCTATGCCGCTGATTAACGGGCTGAAGATTTACGAATTTACGGTACAAAACTCGAAGAAACACTCAATGCTGATATGGAGCGACTCATGCTTGCTGATGCCGGTGAAACTTGAAGCGATGAAGGCGACATTTAATCTGGACTGCGAGGAGAAGCCGTTTTTCCCGTACTACTACAACAAGAAGGAGAATTACAACACACATCTGCCCCACTTACCACCCATGGAAGACTATTCGCCCGGATCGATGAAGAAGGAAAAGTTCGACAAATTTGAGAAATGGTACAACGAGAATAAGGAGACGCCCTTTTATTTGCCCGAGGAGCTGAAGAATTATTGCCGAAACGACACGGAGATTTTGCTGAAGTCGATAGTTGAGTTCCGGAGGATCTTGGTCAAGGACATTACGGGAGGATTTGACCCGCTACCGAGGAGCTGTACGAATGCGGGAGTTGCAATGAGTATTTTTAAGGCCATGTTTTTACAAGAGGAGGAGTTATCGATTGTGCCGGAGCGGGGATATGAGCGCTGTGACCGGGCCAGCGTGATCGCCATCAAATATTTGGAGTGGAGGAGCAAAAGAGACAATGTGGACATTAAGCATGCAGGCAATGGGCGAGAGGAGCAAGTCGGGAAATACAAATTGGACGGATATATTGAGAATGAGAGCGGCAGAGGCAAATGTATTGAAGTTATGGGCTGTTTTATCCACGGATGTTTGAAATGTTACGACCCGCCGGCGCAATTGATTGGAGGACGAGCGGCACAAGATTTGTATGATGAAACGCAGGAGCGGTTGGCTGAGCTGCGGGAAAAGCTGGATGTTGAGGAAGTCTGGACTTGTGAAATTGAGCAAGAGTTGAAAAYGGACGCCGAGATGAAAGAATTTTTCGAGGACAGAGGGAACGAGAAGGGGCCAATTGATCCGAGAATGGCATATGCGGGAGGGAGGACGGGACCGATGAGGTTATTTGCAAAGGCCGATGAGAAAAAGAAGATCTCCGTTTACGATATTGTGAGCTTGTACCCGGCAGTGAATTACGAAACTGCATATCCGACACGACTGCCCGACATTATTATACCGACGAGAGACGAAATTGACGTGAGCTGGACAAAGCCGGAGGATTTAAAATACAAGGGGCTGTACAAAGTGAGGGTCAACCCGCCGAAGGGGCTCAGAATACCGGTGCTGCAGTTGAAGTGCGACGAGAGATTATTGTTTCCGCTGTGTTGGAGGTGTGCATCAAACTTTAAGAAGGAGAATACGAGATGTGAATACAAGTGCCCCCATGATGAAGTTCAGAGAAGATATGTTGCCACGTATACAAGTGTTGAATTGGTAAAAAAAATTTATAAAATAATTTGGTTAATAAAAATTTTTAGGCAAAGGCGTTGGAAAGCGGATACACAGTGGACAGATTTTATAGGGCGTGGCACTATGGGGATGATAACGACGATTTGTTCAAGGGCTATGTGAGATTGTTTTTAAAATTGAAAGAGGAGGCAAGCGGTTTTCCGAAAGGTGTTGAGACAGAAGAGCAGAAGAGGAAATGGGCAGAAGAATATAAGGAAAAGTATGGGATTGAGATTGATTTGGAGAAAGTGAAGAAGAATGCGGGCCTGCGGTACATCAGTAAGCTGATGTTGAATAGCTTATGGGTAAGAAAAAAAAATGAGCAAAATTACAGAATTTACATAAAATTTTTTAGGGGAAATTTTCAATGAGGAATTCGTTGTGCAAGAATAAGGTGATTGATCAGGCGTCAGAGTTTTACCGATTGGTGTGCGACCACAAGATTGAGATTCACGACATTGTTGAGTATTCGGATGGGGCAATACGGGTTGTTTACAAGGACAAGGAGGATTTCGTGACGGAACATAGTTCGAGCAACATCATCATAAGCCTATGGTAAGATTAAATTACAAAAATAAAAACACAATATGATTTTAAGGACGACAAGTATGGCGCGGTTGAAATTGTTGGACTATATGCAGGAGGCGGAACGGAATGGGGGAGAAATATTGTACACGGACACGGACAGTATTTTTGTTATGCACGATAGAGATGTGGAGCCGATTACGACGGGGAAGTATCTTGGGCAGATGAGTGAGGAGTATGGTGGCTATGAAATTGAAGAATTTTGTTGCGGTGGGGCGAAGCAGTATGGTCTGAAGATGAGGAGCAAGAAGACAGGGGAACTGGACTACGTTATGAAGATTCGAGGGATAACATTTGATGTGGACAACCACAAGACACTGCATTAGGAGGCGTTCAAGGAGATGGTGCTGAGCTACGGAGAGGAGATGGATCCGGCCTTCTTTGTGTACAAGAATGATTTTGGGTAAGTTTTTTTTTGAATTTTTTAAAATTTGTTAAAACAAAATTTTTTTAGGCCCACACGAGAGTCAAAGGTCGTGACTAGGGAGAAGCACAAGATGTACATGCCGATTTGTCAGAAGGGGATAATCGATGAGAATTTTAATGTTTTGCCATTTGGATTTGATTGATTATTATTTTTTTTGCTGAATAAAGATAAATATTAAAAATTAAATGATATTCGGACTAGCAGGGGTGGAACGGCCTAGTGTGAAAGCCCGCACCTGTTAGCCGCAATATTTTTGTAAAAGTTCCAGGGGAAAATAATTTCGGTGACCGCTATTTTGGTACATCACTATGCAAGGCAATTGCGGGTAGTTTAATTTGACTCGGTGTTTGGAATACAAATGTTGTTCAACTGTTACTCCAAGGAACCCCCGGTATGCAAATAATCTATTTGCACCATTAAAAGTGATGCTGTCCGGTGAAACAAATTGATTATGCCTAAGATGTATGGTCACCAATGGGTTATTTCTCAGAAAATTGAGATTTTCAACTCTTCTTTTCTTTAAAATTTGTGCAAGCTCATGGGGCTCACACCTATTAAATTCGCATAAAATTTCAATGAGACTGGTGCACATTTTGCATAGGCGGTCGTATTGTCTCAATCACTTCCTTATATACTCTTTCATCATCTGATGAATAAAACGCGGAGGTGTTTAAAGAATCATTCTTCTTTTTCCTTAGCTTCAATTTTTTAATAATAAAAATACAAAACAAAAACATTAACACGTCAAAAGCATATAAAAAATATACCCAAGCATTTGAACTAGATAGGTTTATCGGTTTGAGCTCTTTAAATATCATAATGTTGAACTTGTCAGAATTTGAAGCCGAAATTAATTTTGGAAGTATGTCGTTAGATTCTAGCGCATGTCGATAAACTTTTCTATTGTTGATCAAATAAATCCAATTGTCGACTATTAGGAAATCGGTATACTCATAAGGCATTGCGCCAATCGATTCTAAATGTAATTTTTCAAAGTCTTTTTGGCTATCGTGAAGCCACCAGTTCTCAAACGAGCTCATGTWGATTTCATCGATTTTATCATCTCTTATTATGAAGAGCCTTTTTCCGACATGATCAAACCGTATGTCACCGGTTGGAAAATTTTTCAAGACTTTTTCATAATGACCGCGTATGARAGATGTTTCATTTGTGTTAATATTTTTAAAAATAAGGTAAGTGTGTTCATTAGAGTAAAAACATGCCTGGGGTTTAATAACTCTAAAATCCTGGTATAATTCAATCTTTGTCGGTCCAATTCTTTCAATAGAATTTATCTTCTGAATTGAAATAGTCCAACCGAATCTAAGGTCTCTGCTTATCATACATAATCTATTTTGGTCGAAGCCAAACAATCTATCAAGTGTTGAGGGTTTTGAAATTGTAATATATTTGCTGTCAAAAAAGTTTGGTCTATCCGTGGAAATTTTCACATTAATTACCTCACCGACGCATGGAACAAATATTGTAACCAAAATTACTAACGATAACATAATGATCTAACAAATTTTTTAACTAATAAGTCAGCTATTGAGCGAGTCTTATATAAGTTATCCATGACGTTGCAATATGAAACCCCTGAACAGCGAACAGCCAAAAAATAAATACAAAAATGACCGCATGAATCTGAAAAGGGTGCTGAATAATACGCTCATTAAACAAAATTTTGTCAAATTGGTTAAGGTAGGCACCCAAATCTTCATTTGGGTGCTCACCCAACGAATCAAAATACTCTATTTGAGTATTTGAGCTAACAAAACAGGCCACCCAATGCTCGCCAATTGTGCCAACCTTGCCTGTATTTGCCACAAAACAATATGGATATTTTCTCCCTCTATGGGCTTTTGGAAAATTATTGGAGGCAAAAACACCGATAAAATGTTTTTCAGTTGCTTTTATGTTTGACAAGATACTATCTATTTGATTAGAATTCATTAGATGCTTCCGTCACTACTAATAACGCGATTTGCATTGATCGATAATATTGAATCAAATTCTCCCAAAACAATCATCTCATAGCCACCAGCTTTTATAGGTTCAGTAAATTGAACCTTGACACTAGTGGTTCCATTTCGTATGAGTTCAAATCCGGGGGTGTCATCAAGGGTAGAAGTCATTGGTATTACAAAGAAGCACCAGCCACCCAAGAATTTTGCCATATTTATTGACATTGTTCTGTCGCCATCATCCATGCCTAAACCGGTGTACATATCAACAAAAGCCCTCACATATTTTTTGTTTTTGTAATCAAATGAATATGGTGCTCCGGGAAATGTATACCCATTGGCCTCAATAGTAATCGAGCGAATATTTGCATGTTCAAATTTAAAAGGCGAAAGAGCCTTATTACCAGTATAGGCATCAGTGGAAACAAACCCAATAATCAACCTCCTCGGGACGAAGCTTGTAAAAACATTGTGTGATAGATCGGAGGTACCTTCGGGCAGGAAAAGACTTCTAATCTCTATTTTTCTCATTGGGTATTTTGCCGGGGTAATCTCCAAATGGTTACTGATAGCATTATTTAATGACTGAGCAACATCAACGGTCTTCACATAAATTCGAATGTCATTTACCCTAATCCGAAATTCATGAGGATTTGGCAGCATTTCTTTATCCGGTTTATAAGGCGGAGCCAAAATTAAAAATTCATCACTATTACGATATATACTAAATATTACATCGGAATTATTTAATAGTAAATTAGGCTGACGCCCCAAATCGAAATTGAGTTTCACCATAGTTTCACAATTAGTGCCGTCTGCAAATCGAGATGCCCTGTTTTTAAATCCTTCATTTTCATAATTATTCTGATCGGTGTCATCAACATAGTAACAATTTGCTTCATATAACCCCCTCTTTACAACATCTGAAAATCCTAGTTCATTCATCATATATGACCGGTATGCATAATATACGCCAGAATCCATATATTTCTACACCGGAAACACTGATTTTTAAAGTTTTTATAAAGCTGTGTCCAAAGTTTTGAATAACACCGGCATGCTTGTCAGCGTCGCTAGTGCTTGTAATTGGTATTCAGTTATTATTTTGCTTTCTTTCTATTGATGTTGATAGGAATAYAAAGGTTTTATTAAGATCGCAAAACTGGCTGTCCGAAAATAATCTAAAAATATATGGGCCTGATTGATTTATAGCGGACAGTGGTAGCAATTCCCGAACGCTGGATTTGTTTATCGCAACATTGGTAGGAGGAATATCGAATAGTGCGAGGCCTCCTTCGAGACCYTCTTCACTTGTTTTGTCAATTTTCTTTAAAGTCGCCATAGGCTTTTAATTATTAGGTTCGCAATTCTATTTATACCTTTTTTAAACGAAACTTAATTGATCAATAACCTGTCTCCTATTCCGCTTTCCTTTTCCACATTGCTGGAATTTATTCGAAAGATTTTCAAGCCCCTGTTTTGAATGTTCCCTAAGGGCATCCTTTAAATCTTTACCTCGGGACATATCACCAAGAACCCGTTGACCTACAGAAATTCCTTCGTTACCTGCAGCTGTTGCAATATTTTTATCTATTGGTGTTAAGAACCGAACTACATTGTCGAGGAATCCAAATCCTCGCTGATATTTGCTTCCAACAAAATATTGTTTTTGACCTCTTCCTACTTGAGCTTTCAAAAATGAGGACCAATCCACCGACTGTGGATCAAAGAACACATGTGTCATTTTTAAAATAGAGCTTTCTTAAAATGTAAGGTGAGAATACAAGTTCCGCAATGAAATTTCACTAATTCTCCAAAAGGCGTATAAATTTCTACAGAAATTTCGGCTATTCGTTTTGATTGTATACGATGAAAATATTCGGTGCTATATATAACCTCGTTTATTGATCCCGGATCTCCAACAACATTAACGATTCGTAGAAGTGGTGCCAATCGGTTGCCTATTATGGTGTTTTCCACCAGATTCGGTGCATAAATATATATRTGTCTTACTCCACCTGTCAAATCTGGCATATAAGAAGCCTCATCTCCATGATGCAATACCCGATTTTTAAACCCTAATACATATGCTAAATGTTCGGACAACTCAATATGTGGGATGGCAGTATCTAGATGAACAATAAATTTTTGATCAACAGTGTCATATCTAAATTCTAAAGGCATAGGCGGAGATATATCATTACAAAAATCTTCTGCGACGGCAATTTTTGGTTGGGGTATCATCTCTGCAGATAATTTTTCCTCTTTTTGCGCTTCTTCTGACATTTTCTCCTTAGCGGGTGGATCCTCTTCTTCTTTATGTGCATCTGCTTCCGATTCTTCTCTCTGTGCTTCGACTGGTTCAATTTCGGCGTGTTGCGGTGCCTCTTTATTCTGATCTTCTGATTGGGTGTGGGTTTGTGACTGTAAGAAACCTCCAATGGTCTTATTTACTCTTGTTACAAGTCCGGCAAATCCCTCCTCAGTAGTATTTTCATGCTCTCTAGCTATTTCCATCTGTTTGGTCTTAACAWTTCTTGCAGCAGCTTTTGCTTTGTCTGCAAATTTTTTCGCCCCCTTAAGATCTTGCTTAGCTACACATTCTAAAGTACTATTTTGAGCACCTTCAACTTCTTTTGAAAGCGTGTTAATTTCTTCAAACAATGATTCAAAGTTGGAACTCTTTTGTGCTAATTTTTCAAACAACTCCTTCACACCCGGAGCTTCGAGTGAGTTTGAACTCAATTCTTTTGATTCTGCTATTAGACGCCTTGTTTGCGTTATTATWTTGTTAGCTTTTTGGACATATCCTTGAGTCTCTTTCCAGGCTCGACCGGATGCTCTTTTAGCAGAGTCTATTTGCTTATCTATGCTCTCTTCTTTTGATTTTGCCTCTCTTTTTCTTCTCCCTTGTCGTTTTTCCAAAGCATAATAATGAGAAAATGCTTCATTAATTTTCTTTTCCAGCCCTCTTGCAGTTTTAAAGTTCATATCTGGCAGGTATATTTTTTCAGTCATTCCTCTTTCAAAGACGTTAATAAACTCTCTCCCCTCTATTCCGAGAGCTGTGAACGAATGGGGATAAATTATCGAAGAAAGGGCAACTGACCAGCTTGTGTCTAATTCTAGTGTTTCGGGTAGTCTTACGGTAAACTTTGAGGTTTTGTTCCCGGAAACAGGTGTATTTGATGGTAATACAATATAAAAATCATCCATTATTTTACTAGATCTGAATCTTTTACCCAAGTATRAAATTTTTCAGAATATCCTTCCCACCTTACAAAATGCTCTTTAATTCCTTTCCTAACARGCGTTTTTATGACCTCTGCAATTTTAAAAATATCTTCGTTTGATTTTACAAGTTCTTGATTATAAAAAATARCCTTGATTAAATTATCGTCAAAATCTGCAATGCGATAGGAGACSGGATTTGATGGATTAACAATGGAAATTTTAAACAATTCCTCAGTAAAATTCGGATAATAACCTTTTGTAAATGTTCCTTTTTCTTTTGTGATGCGAACGATATCACCTCTTTTAAATTTCTTCTTAGACACTGGTACCACATTTTCCTTATATAACCTCTCCCATAGTGCTCTGGCATTTTCAAATTTTACGGACGTTGGTTTCATCCCCGTGGTTCGATGAACACTATTATTTAGGTTTTTAACAATTTCATCTATAACATCAACCCACCTAAGTGTATTATTTTTAGTGAAGTATCTATAGAGACGCTCCTTTATTGTTCGATTAGCCCGTTCAACTAAACCCGCATGAAGGTTTGGGCTGTACATCACGTGCTTTATTATATCTTTATCCTCAAAATATCTTTTCATTTTATTTGCCTGAAATTCAAGTCCACTGTCACTATACAATTTATTTGGGAGAATATTTGATTTTTTGAAGACTTTTCCAAAGGCCTCAATCATATCCTCACTTCTTTTTGATTTAACCGGAGCAACAAAAAGCATTCGACTCAGAACCTCTATGCAGACTAATAAATATTTATATCCGTTGTTATATTGGTTTAATTGATCAAAAATGCAAAGATCGCATTGCCAATCGGTATGAAACCCACTAGGTCTTGTTTTTAGTTTTGGAAATCTTTTTCTAATAGGTTTATGGAGCGTGTAAGTTTTCTGTTTTTCGAGAAAACTGGTAACGTGCTCCATTTTAATTTTTGGATTTACCTTCCTTGCTTCTTCTAAAATTTTATTTATTCCCGCAAAACTTGCCGGAGATTTGAGATCGTAATAAACTTTTGATAAAATTTTATCTATAGCCTTGCCCATATTGTTGGTTTAAAAAGCTTCTTTTCTCGAATGATACCGATTGTTTTTATAGGTTTCATCTTGACAACAACTTTTTTACCCTCCCCCCACATGCCGCTTGACTTGCCAACCATTTCTCTTATTGTCGAGTCTTTTAAGAGCCGATCCTTTAGAAATTTTGCTCCCCTTGGTGTTTCTTTTTTCCCACCGACAAGATACATCAAAACATCCTTATAATTACTCTCTTCAATTGGTAGATTTTTATTAGAGTGAACTTTCCCCATTGCTGTTATTTTAAACGTATCCTTGTTTTTAGAAACATAATTCACAAGTTCTTTCCAAAAATCTGGATGAATTAACGATGTTGCTTGCAATTTTTCAGGCGTTTTAAACATTGGAGAAGATAGCGCAGAAAGCGGTAGTTGGGGTTCGTCCTCACGCTTTTGGGGATGCGACTCAGAAGGTTCCGGCATGCTTTTGAGTCTTATTCTGGGAATAATGACCTTTCTTGGCTCTTCAGTCATCTGGGTTTTCGCCTGGCTAACCCCCAAATACGGTGCAATATTTGGTGTTGGAGCCTGATTTTCAATAATCACCTTTTGTGGTCGGTTTTCTGTCATTTCTTTTAGCATCCGTCTTTCCTTATAAAGCCAGTTATGCTTACTCGCTTTAACATCTTCATTTATTGTCGGATCTTCTAAATTCTGCCTGATTTTTGCATCTAGCATTGATTTTTCATTTTGCAGATAATCTCCGCCCTGGATGGCATTTAACAGTGCGTAATATTCCGTTTCGGGAACCATTAACATTTTCTTTGCAAATTTCATGACGTAATTTTTTCTAATAAATGTTGCGCTAGCACACTTAAAACTGGAATTAAAACTGCTCCTAGTGCTATTCCGCTGCCCTGTTGTAGCTTTTTTCTTGCTGTTTTTTCAGATTTTGATTTGGCAATGGCTCGATAAAAATCTGCGTATTGAACAAGTCTTTGTTTCTGTCTTTTATTAAGTTTGAATGTAAAGCTCAAATTTGCACAAATTTCAACAATTGCCAAAATTTGATCAGTAGTTGCCGTTTCGATTAAATTATTCTTCTTTTGATCGGATCTGGTAGAGGCAAGCTTTTTTAAAAATGCTGTATTCTCCTTTACTTGAGAGCTAAATTGGTACATTTTCATATTTTCCGACATTTAATTTCCTTTTATAGATTTTTATTCATTTGGTAAATATACTTCTAAATCTAAATTCTTCATCCGCGTTTGGATGCATATTAATTACCAGATAGCTAAATTGGTTACTGGTTGCGTTGTTATATGTCTCCATAAAGTAATTCATTCTTTTGGGAAACAGCTGAGAGCCTACGGTTCTTACCTGAAGCTGTCCTGATGGGTTTCGCATCAAGACAAGATAATGAGCATTTGCTCTTGCCGTTTTTATATCCCTACCATATAAGCTTTGGGTAACAAAAATGATGCTAACGTTCCAATTATGAGATCCCCTTGTGAATAGCAAATCAAGAAAATTATTTTTTACGTTAAGCATTAAATCGTCGAGAATAAGTAACAACGGTTTAGCTTGTTCTTTTATCAATTTCAAATCAGGAATTCCATTGTGTGTCTCGATACCCTGCCCAATTAACCCCAAAATACTGTCATTCATTTCACCATAACAATATAAAACTTTATTTGGCACTGGATCAATTAATTCCCTATAATATTTCAAAAATTTCAAAAGCCATTGGGTTTTACCGCTTCCGGTAGCCCCTGAAAGAATTAGTGTGAAAGGTCCACTAAACATTTTTTCTTTTTATTTATTTAGTTATTATTATTATTTATAGGGTTAGAGATGGTCCCTTCATTCGGAAATTTAATATTGACTAAAATTTGAGCGGAAGTTTGATTGACAGGTGAGAGGGAAAGTTTTGATGCGCGGAGAAACTTTGATTGACAGGTGCCGAATGACCTTGAGGGATGGGGGAGGGAAAAGTTGAATTTGGAAATGGCCCAATAGGTTCTGGGGACTAGTTAAAAGATTTGGGTTGTGTGTTAATCCGCTAACCCCGCGCGGTTTTGTTGGGACTGAAATGTCTCGCTTTTGGGATCAGGTAGAAGGCGGCATGATCAAAGGGCGGCGGTACCCGGACGGTTTTGGCCGGACGATTCCAGCTTTTGGTCTGGTGGCGGTAAGTTCAAAACCACTGAGCCCTCCCATAGGTTTGGGTTTAATGGTGGTCAACGGACCCGGCCCCTCCAATAGGTTTGGGTGGTGGCGGTAAGGTCAAAAACCCCGACCCCTCCAATAGGTTTTGACTTGTGGGCGGCAAGACCAAAAGATTTGACCCCTCCAATAGGTTTGGGTTACGCTGGCGGCAAGATCAAAGGATCTGACCCCACGCATAGGTTTGGGTACCCGGACGGTTTTGACCCGGACGATACCCGGACGGTTTTGAGGCCATATGCTGCTGCTGACATCGTTTTAGAAAACTACCGGACATTCCTGTCTTTTCGAAGAGCGCGGGACGTTTGAGCGCCGGCGTTTGGGCGCCGCTGTTTGGGCGCTGCCGTTTGGGCGCCATACCTTTGAAGTGCCATAACTCTTCATGGAACCAACCAAACTAAATAAATTAGGTACCAATCGAAAGCTCTATATGTTTAGAAGCTATTATCTAGCAGGGACTAAACGATCATTTAAACCTTTAAAAAAGTTATGGTTTAAAAAGTGCGAAAACCTAAGTTTTTGTTCTAATTTTCGATTATAACTTTTTTTGAAAAAGTCTTCAAAAAAATTTCTCATTCCTAAAAGCTTCAAAAATGCCCCAAATTTTTTTAATTTTGGCTGTAAATCTCTTAACAAATTGAGTCAAAGATTCAAATAATTTCTCGGCGGCGCCTTGGCACCGCCGACCCACCCCCACCCCCCAGGAATGAAGCAGAATTCTCAAAAAAACTTGTCCGTTCCGTATTCCGTGATCCGTATTTTTAGTCTGTCCGTATTCTGTGTTCCGTCACGGACGACATCCCAACCCTCACCGGAATGAAAGTCTTTTTCATCAACGAAAAGAAAATTCCTGACAATTTTTGATGGTTCTTACGCCCTTTCCGTCCTATTTTGTTCGAAGTCTTCAAATTCTGTCGGCCTTTGATGCTCGGACTAAAAGTTGCGCCCCTCAGCGATCGATTTGACGTTTTGGTGGACGCGCATTTTAATTCGAAGGAATGGGCGTTGGGTCGGTTGGAAATTCGTCGCGCAATTAAAGTGAATGGCGCTGAAATTGTCAAAATCGTTCGCTATAAATTCGAGCGTCGGCTGCCAATTCCGCAAGAGCCGTTTCCTGACAATGTTATCGGATTCGAAATCCTTCAAATAAGGTCAAAAATATTATTTCATACATTAAAAAAATTAATCGGTTATTCTATTTTCGGTTTAAAATTATTAGAAACCCGATCAAAATTTGTTCACAAATGTTTTATTTCTTCTTTTTATCCCAAAAACTGATGATGAAATGGACCGGAACGGTTGAAAAAATGCCTTTAGAGGTATAAAGGAATTTAAAACAGAGAGTCCAAAAACAAATTCAAAAATTCACCAATTTGAGTCTTTCCATTCTTTCCGAACAAAAGTCGAATCGCAACACCTTTGGAGCTTGTTAAGGAGAAGCGCCGGCACTGTCATCGGCCGGGAACGCGGGGAAAAGATCAAAGCCGGATTGGATCGATCGGAGTTTTTGCACAATCGCCGAGAAAGGCCGGAGAGAATTGCCGCAAACAGTCGAGCTCGGAGGAAATCATTTTTGTCTTTGAACAAAGGCCAAATCCGGTGCCAAATGATTTACTAGCTGCCGTTTTGGTCATCGGCCATGAATGGAAAGATTGGGTTTTTTGGAGACGAAAAGCCGGCGAATTTTTTGAAGAAATTTGGAAAAAATTCATTCGGGCGAGAAATACAAGCCATTTGAGCAAGAATAAATGCGTTTTATGTTCGTATAACTAAAATTTTGAGCGTACTTGAATTTCGCAAATTTTACCCTAAAATTTCTGACAATTTTCGAAGGTCCTCACGGGTAAAATTGTAGAATACTTATACCTCACCAAATCCCACAAATTATATATCAATCGACTCCTCTTTAAGCCTAACGCACGAATCTGAAAGATTTTTTTGGCGGAAACCACTTTGAAGCAAGTTATGAGCCTGGGACTGAAGTGTCTTTTTGACTGGGGACTCAGTATCCATTGATTAAAAATGATCTGTATAGGGCTTAAAACAAGCAACGAAGCATTAGGCCTAATCCTAACGAACCCCAAGCAAGGGTGGCCTAGGCCTAAGCCTAAGGCGCCTATTTTAATTAAAAATATTCGAAAATTTATTTTAAAATTTATTAATGGGGGGAAGCATATGTGAGAAGAGAAAAAATGATAAATAGGTAAGTGCTCGCACTAAAGCAGGTTCGAACCCAACACATAACACATAAGAGTTACCGAAAAGACAAACTCACTAAGCCATCAATTATTGTAAAAACAATTGAAAAATCACTCGATGATGCTATCTTTAGGGGTGTAAATTCAACCGGGCAATATCCAAAACTTTTGTACAAAAAAGGGCATGACCCAAACAAAATTTTGTACAAAATTTTTTGGGTTTCTTTTGGTAATGTTCGACATAATTGGTTTAGCCTGGAGAAAGTTATAAAGCTTTTGACCTTCGGACCGGTAGTAGCCCCTAAAAATGAACTTTTGACGGAATTGGGGACGACGACGATTTGTTCATCGAGAGTTAGAAAAGGCCCCCCAATTTGTTTGCCAATTTCCCCATTTTCTCGTCACTTACCTATTTATCTACCTACGCAGTTTATCAATTTATTTTGTTGATTTTTTGTTTTAAAAGAAAATTTTGGAAAAATAGATATTTTTCCAAAATTTTCTTTTAAAAAAAATTTAAAGTTTTGTTTTGAGCGTGAATTCCATAACCAGGGAATTTCGGTCACAAGGAAAAGTCAAAAAAAAAAATAATCATTTTCGCTTGTTTAATTGAAAGATGTTCATAATAAATTATTTCATGTGAATCATTGGATAAAACGATTCTAAAAGAACAGAATCCAAACATCCTTTCTTGTTTTTTTATAACAAAAAGTGTTATTTTATAATAAAATGAATGGATAATTAGGTAAAAAAGAACTAAACAGAGAGCTTTCACATCTCGAATTTATCTCTAGGAATCACGAAGGAACGGAAAAGGCAGAAAGCAGAGATGTAAATTATTTATTAAATTTTTCTCATTTATCTTTTTAAGATTAAAAAATAATAATTTTTTATGTTTTTTATTCTCTCATTTGTTTGTCGAACATTTTGGTGCCAAAAGGTCAACTTCATATTGCAAAAGAAAGAAAAGCAACAACAATTTCAATCCATTTTAAATTTCCCTCCAAATTCCGTCGTCCTCAATTCTTTCTCTTTTTTGGCTCACTCGGACCTTCATTAACATCAAGCATTAATGATTAGGGCTGCGATTTATATGGAAATCCATATTTTTTTTGCGCACTCGGAACAGCGTATAAATGCCAGAAATGGTGTTTTTAGCTTTGTTTGGAGCTTCTAGAGCCCATTTTATAATCCATATTTTCCATATTTTTCCATATTGCGCGATTTTTATCCATATTCCAGATTTTTTCCATATTTCGCCCTTTTTTAAAAAATTCCTTAACAAAAATGCAATAAAAACGAAAAATATACCCCTAAAGATCGACTTTTTAAAAATTTTCAAAAAATACACCCCTAAAAATTGACTTTTTCGTGACTAAAAATTCTCCACCATAAAATTGAAAATTTTTAAAATTCTGCTTATCTTCAAAAAATTTTTCTGAAATGCCATTAATTTACATATAAAAATTTTAAATTTCTCTTATACAATACTTCAATTAGAAAAAACTTGCCCATTTTTTGCTATATTTGAAAAATTTTCTCCATATTTCGTCCATATTTTAAAATTTTTTTGTCCATATTTGGTCCATATTTTGCAATTTTTGACCCATATTTTATGGCCATATTTCGAGATTTTTTATCCATATAAATCGCAGCCCTATTAATGATATATGATGGGGGGGGCGGATTTTTTGAATGAATCAAATAAATTTGAATTTAATTTTCGTCTGGAACTGAGAAATCAAACGTATGGAGAGAAATGGTTCCATCAATTATTCGCCATTACCCGTCGCCGATGTCCCCGTCTTTGAAGTTAATGTAGATGAGATTCCACGACTTCCATTCAACCACTTCTTTTTCCCATTTTGCCCATTTGTCTTCGTCACGCTCAATCGGACAACGAACCAAAAGCCATTTCTCTTCATTAAGGTCTCGCAACTCCAACCGTTCCCCCGTCAAATTGTTTTTCAGTTCAAAGGGCACAATGCCATCAGAAGGCAACAAATTCCGAAGAATGATGATGAAATTGACCGCGTCGGTCGAATTGACAAATCCCTCAGGAGGAAAAACTAATTAAAACCGGGAAATGCAGTAAATTAAAAATCACCATTTTTAGTCCCTCCATTCCTGTACCAAAATAGGCATTTCAACACCTTTGGAAGTCCATCCCCGCGGGGCGTGTACAACCATTTGACCACTGCTTGGCCAGAAGAAGCGCCGGCGCTGTCATCTGCCGGAAATTCGGGAAAAAGACCAAAGGATTGGATCACTCGGAGTTTTGGGCAATCGCCGAGAACGGTTGGAGAGAAACGGCGCAAATGGTCGAGTTTGGAGGACCACAAAGAAATGCCGCAAATGTTGTCTTTGAAAAAGGGCCAAATATTTTTCAAAATGATTTCCCAACTGCGCTTTTGGTCATCCTCTGTTCTAATGGCAAGATGGATCCCTTTGGAGTTGCAAATCGGACGAATGAGTTTAAGAAATTTGATGACACTTTGATTGATGTAACTAAAAAAGAAATAAAACATTTATGAAAAAACATTTAATGGCTTTCAAACAATTTAAACCGAAAATGACCTTATTTCAAGGCGTTCAAATCCGATAACATTGTCTGGAAGCGGCTCTTGCGGAATTGGCAGCAGACGCTCGACTTTAAAGTCAACGTATTTGAAAATTTCAGCACCCTGTCCATCAGCTGCGCATTGAGTAATCAAATCGCCCAAGGACCATTCCTTCGAATTGAAATGCGCGTCCACCAAACGATCAAATCGATCGCTAATCAGCGCCACTTTCAATCCAAGCACAAAAGGGTCACAGAATTTGAAGACTTCGAATAAAACGTCGGCACAAACGAAACTGAAAATAATGAGTGCCCGAAATAAACAATTTCCCATTTTGTTAAAATTGGTCAAAAAAGAGCAACATTTTCTCGTTACGCGGGAAGGGTGTGAGAACCTTCGAAATTGTTAGAAATTTTCTATTAATCGAGGAAATTTTTTGGGATTTTGACTCAATTTGTAATGAAATTGGCCGAATTTGCTTCGAATTTTCTCATTTTGAATATTGAATCAAAATATTATGAAAATCTTCACAAAATCCGAAAAATAAGGACGGAAGCCTAAATAAGGACAAATCTTTTTTCTGGTGACAGTGTCCCAGAAATGAAACTAAAAATTCGGTAATCCTAAAGAATGGGGTCCCGAATTTTTTTCAAAAAAACAAAAACATTTTATTAAGTCATTAGAAAATAGTTTCTACGGCCGGCCGGGGTCAGTTRGGCGCGACCGGTTCGGCGCCGTATCGTGCCAACGGTGCTGCCGGATGGTCCGATCGACCCGTGGACTCAGCAGCCATTCAATTTCGGCGCGAACAGTTCGGCGCCCATACAAAAAATTTATTTTGGCGCCGACGAGTCATTAAAGAAAAAATATTTTAATTAAATTTATTCACTTCAATTTTATGTTCTAATGTTTTAGCATGCACCATCAAGACTCAAAGCTGATCTTTTAAACATCTGAACAAGCTTTTTGTCGCCGAACCGGTCGCGCCGAAACGACCGGATCCGTTCTACGGTTTTACAATTAAGTCATAAGTCGAGCCCGGACTTAAGTTCCTAAAAACCCCGCAATATAGGCACTAAAAATGGCCTAAATAGTTCCTAAAAAGTTCCAACATTAGGCAATATATGGTAAGCCCAAAGAATGAGGGAGGGATCATTAATTTTTTAAAAGTGTATGGTAAAAAAAAAAGTTTAAAAATCCCGATTTTGGAGATTTTCTGTTTTTTTGAGAATTGTCCAATCTCAAAGTTTTAAGACACAGTTGCAAAAATATAAAGCCACTTTTTGTAAAGACCAGAACTTTTTTACGAAAAGATTRATGTAAGCAATACTTGTGATACTGATCAAAAAAATTCCGAAACCCCCAATATGCACTAAAACCGGAGTAAATTTACGGGAAAAGTCCCTGACTATTAGCGGTCTTTTGGATTTTGTAGAGAATTTGTTGCCTATCTGTCCCTCCAAATGGGTTTCTAAAGGAACTTGCATAATTTGTTGCTGGCCTCCATTGTTGTTGTCCACGTCCACGTCATTGTTTTGCTTCTTAACATTCAATTTACATTTTTGCATTATTAAATTTAATAGTCGGATTTAATTATTGTTCAAAATGCTACATACTTTTTCCTGAACATTAAAAACATTCTATTAAATCATTTATTTCCTCCTTCTCTGCTGATCATTA
>MEIZ01000136.1:149838-164282 GCA_001723225.1 Globodera ellingtonae | reverse complement strand
ATCCTGAAATTTTTATTTTAAAAAATGCTGAGATTTTTATTTAAAAAATTTTATGAACAGATTTTCTTCAACCCCAACCCCCGACCCCGACAATTTGGTCGTCCCCGACCCCCGACATGGCCAACCCCGGTCTCCCCGACCCCCGACTTTCCCGCCCCGAGGGGTCGGGGAGGAACCCTATTTTGAAGGACTGCTGGAGAATTGATGTTAAAAAATGTCATTGTTTTTGAGGGATGGGGGCGCGAACATGAAAAAGGCAAACAATTTCTGAGTTTTGAAAACAAATTGCAATATTAAAATCTCGAAAAATCTCGTTAAATTTTTCGAGATTCGAGATTTATCGAGATTCTCGATCGAAGAAATTTTTTCGAGATCTTCGAGATTCGAGATTTTTCGAGATTTATCGATCTCGATCGATCTCCTTTTTTTAATAAAATTTCAGCAATGTCTTCACTAGACAAGCATTTTTAAATCCGTTCATCGTCTTTAAAAAGCTCGAAAGTGAAAGGGAATTTTGTAATTTCTGAAAAAAAAATGGAGGTCTCGTCATGTTTGACTCTGCCCAATAACTCAGAATAATAGAAATCATCAAAATTTTTCGGAAYGCGAAAACTTCTCCAAAAATCTTGTTGTGGCCAAGTTTTGCTTTTCTGAGCAATTTTGATCAACAATTTTTTAAAAAAAAGTTGAGAGGAGGGGGGATTGGCGCGAGAGAATATTAGAAATTTTGTTGGGATTAGCAATCAAAAAGTTAAAAAAATGTGTGTGTTTAGAAGCTTTTTAGGAATGGGAGGAGTCGGCGGTGCCGATAGGCGCCGCCGGAAATTTTTTTTGAAGATTTTAGCAATGTTCGTTAAGAAAATTGCTTCAAAATTAACGAAATTTATATCTTGTTGAATTCTCAAAATTTAAAAAAACAGATCAATTTTTTTTCGATCGAGATTTTCGATCGAATATTTTTCGATCGAGATTTCGATCGAGAATCTCGAAAAATCTCGTTCAAGCCAAAATTTTTCGATCGAGAATCTCGATCGGTCGATCTCTAATTTTAAATGAGGTAAAATAGTTAGAATTCTCATTGTAATAAATTTATCCTTTATTCACGGCTCCCATTTCTGATACAAATCAAACAAAAGTTTATTCCAATTTGAATTTCCATCAAATTCCGATCCGTCCTCCTCCTCATTTATGAAGTCAGAGTCTGTGTGAATAATCGGTTCAGTGAAAAGGAATTATTCTTATGCCATTTTTCCCTTACCCGTCTCCAATGTCCATGTCGTTGAAGTTATCGTTTATGTCACTGTCTTTGAGATTAATGCGGATGCGATTCCCCTGACAATATTTAGTCTCCGCTTCCCACTCGGCCCATTTCTTTTCGTCGCGCTCAATCGGACAGCGAACCAAAAGCCAATCGGGTATGTCAAGGCGCCGCAATTCCAATCGTTCCCCCGTCAAATTGTTTTTCAGTTCAAATGGCACAATGTCATCGGAAGGCCAAACCCGAAAACAGATGATAAAATTGACCGGATTGATCGAATTGATAAATGCCTAAAATGGAGTAAAGTAATCTAAAGCAGAGTCCAATAAACCAAATTCAAAACTCACCAATTTGAGTCTTTTCATTCTTTCCGAACGAAAGTCGCATTCCAACACTTTTGGAAGGCCATCCCCGCGGGGCGTGTGCAACCATTTGGCCACTGCTTGGGCAGAAGAAGCTCTGGCACTGTCATCGGCCGGGAACTCGGAAAAATCGAAATCGATCATTTGGAGTTTTGGGCAATTGAGAAGAATGGCCGGAGAGAATTGGCGCAAACGGAAGAGATCGGAGCAATGCAAAAAAATGCCGAAAATGTTGTCATTGAACAAGGGCCAAATCTTCTGCCAAATGACTTCCCAACTGCGGTCTTGGCTGAGGAATGTTCCAATGTAAAGATCGGTCCCGTAGGAGTCGAAAATCGGACGGAGGAGTTCGAGAAATTCGATGACACTTTGGTCGATGTAGCTAAAAGTTATGTTGAAATTTAACAAAAAAATCTTTGAGGAAAAAACTTAATGGCTTTCAACAAATAATTTATACCGACAATTAGTACCGTATTTTAAGGCTTTCGAATCCGACCACTTTGTCGAAAAGAGGCTCTTGCAGAAGTGGCAAACGACGCTCGACCTTATTGTCAACGAGTTTAACAATTTCAGCGCCATTTCCTTCGACTGCGCGACGTATTTCCAATTTGCCAAACTCCCATTCATTCGAATTAAAATGCGCGTCCACCAAAAAGTCAAATCGGTCGCTGATCAATGCCACTTTCAGACCGAGTTCAAAAGGGCCACAGAATTCGAAGGCTTCGAACAAAAGGTCGGCACAAATGAAACTGAAAAACTGTTTTAAGTCATTGGCCCTGGATTTTTAGTCTTTAAATCATCAAAAAAGTTAGTTCAAAAGTTCTTAATAGCCCCGCTGGGGTCACATTTTTTTGAAAAAATAAAACATTTTATAAAGTCGTTAGAAAAAGTTTTAAGGCTTTACTGGGACTAGAATCCGAATCTCTGAACTCCATTTTTCCCGAGTTCGAACACCGATTTTCTAAATTTACAATAAATATTGAAAAGCTGGTTCCCGGGTTTTCGTAGAATTCGAAAGTTTGGGTTCGTCTTCTACGCATAGTTTAACCCTAAAAAACATGCATTTGAAATTCTAAACGCCCAAAATTTTTTTTTACAAATTTTAGTCGGGTCCCCATTCTTTAGTATTACCGAAAAGTCTTCCATTTATGCCAATAGTTTTGCTTATTCCCTTCAAAAAAAACTTACATTTCTTCCAATTGTTTCTCCGCTTCCATCGGATTGTCCGACATTTTTTGTTGTTTTTTGCAAATGAAAATGATTTTTATGATTCCAATGAACTAAATAGTAATGGAATTTTTAATACATATAAAGATAAAAAAAATCGAATTCTGGGCCAGGGGTGCATGAAATTCATTTAGTTTTTGTCCTAAAATCGGTAACACCCCTTCTCGTAAATAAATAATGGGACAAAATCTCGAAATATGGACGGATAAAATTTTTTTCAAATATTGCTAAAAATGGGCAATATTTCCTAATAGAAGTAATAAGAGCAATAAAAAATTTTATATGCAAATTAACGGCATTTCATTTTGAAAATTAGCAGAATTTTAAATTTTTTGGACAGAATTTTTGTGCGAAAAAGTCAATTTTTAATGGTGGATTTTTAGAAAATTTTGAAAAAATCGATCCTTAGGGTGCGTTTTTTGAAATTTTTAAAAAGTCGATCCTTAGGGGTGCATTTTTCGTTTTTATTGCATTTTTGTTATAGAATTTTTAAAAAATGGCGAAATATGAAAAAATATGGATTATAAAATGGGCTCTAGAAGCTCCGACCAAAGCTAAAAATACTATTTTTGGCATTTAGAAGCCGTCAAGTGCGCAAAAAAAATATGGATTTCCATCGCCGCCCTACTGATGATACAGAGAACAGAAAACTTTTTGGCACATTTTGCAATCAATAAATAAAAGGGAAAATGCTGATCATAGCTCACATAAAAGAAATGGCGCAAATCATATACCAATCGACTCCACTCTAAGCCTCGCACACCAATCTGCAAAAAATTTGCGCGGACTCAACGATGAAGAAAGTTATGAGCCCGGGACTGAAGTGTCTTTTGACTGGGGACTCAGTTGTCCAATGATTAAAAAATAGGAAAAGTTTTTTCCCTAAAATTCCGAAGCAAAATTCAAAATTTTGCTAAAATTTTGATGAAATTCTTTAACAAAATAGAGTCAAAATTTCAAAAAATTTTCTCGGCGGCGCCAATCGGCACCGTCGACCCCAACCCTCCCTAAAAGTAAAGCAGAATCTCAAAAAAAAAGAATGATGATGACAATGACATCGAAGATCAGGAAGATCAACAATATGTGTTGCCGGAAAATTAAATTTTTTAGTGTTTGATAAAAGAAAAATTTTTTCCTTGAAAAGTCCCGGTTGGTCCCGGAACCGGTCCCGGTTGAAAATCTTGGTCCCGGTCCCGGTTTTTCCCAAAAGTCCCGGTCCCGCTCAACTCTATGTCGGACACTCCAAAAGAAACGGAGAAACGTTTGAAAGAAATGTGAGTTTTGCTTTATTTTACGAGCTCAGGGGAATCCCCCCGCCCTCACCGGAATGAAAACTTTTTTTGATGTTAAAAGAAAATTTGTAGGGTATTTTTCATCTCATTTAGAATGCGTATTTTCAGTCCCATTTGTGCCGACCTTTTGTTCAAAAGTCGAATTCTGTGACCCTTTTGTGCTCGGGTTGAAGGTGGCACTGATCAGCGATCGATTTGGTGCACGCACATTTTCTGGGGCAGCCGTACACGACGAAGACCGACATTTGGGACCTCGGATGTATTCTCTATGAGGTGAGTGAATGAGTGTCATCTCACCAAACTCTGATCAGTGATTGATCGGTTAGGGCGCTACTGACCTTTTCAGTTTTGAACTCCAAAAAATTACCAGAAAAATTTCAACAACAAAAAAATCTTCGGTTCCCCCGCAACAGATGGCCCATTCTTCGATTAGAAGGGCAACATCGTCTCGCTGATGCAGAAGATCCGTGACGCTAAATATCCGCCGTTTCCCGACCGTTGCTGCTACACTTATCGCTTTTGTCAATTATATTGTCCAAATTTTTGAATTTCGTTTTCAAAATCTAATTTTGTGCTTGACGGGAAAGCTAAACGAAAGTTTATCCATTTTTCACCAATTTTAATAAATACTCATAATCCGCTTGAGTGCCCGAGGCGCTGTTACAATTTTCTCGGAAAAAATTTTACTTTTCGTCAATCGCTCTGAAGCTTTTTAGTAGACCAGGAGCCACAATAATCATTTTGTAAAAGGGTTCAGAATAACAAATCTCGAAATGAACATCAACAAGATCGATGTGAGTAAACTTCCACTTTCGCCATCAATTGATTTTTCTCTTGTCGTCGGCGTCCTTCCCGAACTGCTCCATCTCGACCATACTGTCCAAAATACCATCAAAATTTCAATTCATTTTTTGATTTCGTCCAATCAAAAAATGTACAAGATTTTGAGAATTGTTTAACAACCACCGTAAATGTTCAGAGAAAGTCTGAAAATAATTAACACGGCCGGGGATCTGAACACACAGCCGTCCAGAGTTAAACTGCACCCACTTCTCAAGCTTCATAAAAGCCAAACCGATATTTTTTCCGGCGGCGCTTTGGTACCACCGGAATTTTCCCTTTTTTTGCTCTTCGACCGCCCCACATCCACATTTCCAACAGGCCTCGAAGTCTCAAAAACGCACTAGTAATGGTTGAATCCAGGCTTTTCGGCCAAATTGAGTCTTTTTATACCCAGGCAAAAAAGGGAACATAAATATTTATACCAACTCCAAAGCTTCGGGAAAACAAAGATCCAAATTAAGAAAAAGCAACAATTTCAATGTTTACTCTGTGTTCTGTTTGAATCCAAATCCATTCGTACTCAGTTCTTTTTCTTTTTGGGCTCACTCGGACCTTCGTTTGTGTCAAACATTCTAAAAATCAGAATAGGATCGCAGGCGCGTACCCTTCGAGACTTGAAATTTACCGAGACTCGAGACCCAAAAAAAACCGAGAATTTCCTGATTTTAGACCCGAGACTTGGATGCTGTGCTTGCATTTTTGGGTCTGATTCCAGCACCTGCTATGCAATAGTTCTTCACTCAGCCCACTCTCTTTTCTTCCACTCGGCGACTGCTGCTCTCTTCACTGTCCGCACATTCTTCTTCCGCATTGAGCATCAATTCTCTTCCAATTTTCACATTTTCGATGACGCAAAAATTTGATGGCTTTTATTTTAGGATTTGATTCTTAAAATCACGGGGGGGCACATTTCTAGCGAATTCGAGGGAAAAAAGAAAACAAAAACTTTATTAAAATAAATTAAAAATATCCGATATAAATTAAAAACAGACGCAAATTCGCCTAAATTTTATATCAATCGATTCCCCTCATCGAGCTGAGTACGAATATGCAAAAATTGGGCGCCGCTCAGCGCGGCTCCCGGAAAATGCGACACCAGAAAATGCGACACCGGAAAATGCGACACCAAGCGGAAAATGCGACACCGGGAAAAAATGCGACACCGACAGAAAATGCGACACTGGAAAATACGACATTAGGAAAATACGACACTGGAATATGCGACACTAATTTGAAAGAAAATTTTTGAAAATTAAGGAAACCCAATTTTTTAAGTAACACCAAAGCCGGATAGAATAACTCGGGGAAAGTTAGAGACTTAGGGGTTAATTAGGCTTAGGCCTAAGCCACCCTAGGCTWAGGCTTAGGCAAAAAATAGWGGYCCCYCCCTCCGTCTCTGCTTGACGTGTTGTTATGGGGTTATCATCTGTCGTTTGCTGGCGTAGTTGCATTTGGCCCTCCCTTATCTAATAGAACCATTAATAGCCACCGGCAAACTTGCCGATTCGTGAACGCGCGGGTGCCGATACGTTTCGTTAGCAATGCGTCCCAATTTATATCTCCCCTGGTCATTATTGCAATTGTTTTGATATAAGGATTACCAATTACATATATTATTTATTAAAAATTAATAAAAAAATAAGTTTTAAAAAGTTTTTCAATTTTAAAAACATTTTCTAAGTGTCGCATAGTCCAGTGTCGTATTTTCTAGTGTCGCATTTTCCAGTGTCGCATATTCTGGTGTCGCATTTTCCACCTTGGTGTCGCATTTTCTGGTGTCGCATTTTCCGGGAGTGGCTCAGCGCTCCTGCGATCTTTTTAGAATGTTTGACACAAACGAAGGTCCGAGGTGAGCCCAAAAAGAGAAAGAACTGAATACGAATGGATTTGGATTCAAACTAGTGATCGGCCAGAAGGGTCGGTCGGTACTTTTCGGTAAAGTACCGAAAAAGTACCGGTACCGAAAAGTACCGAAAAAAAATTGTCGGTACTTTTTCGGTTTTCGGTACCAAAATTTTTTAGGGTAACTTTTTAACAAAAAAGCGTTTATTTTGGAAATCTTGGCTTATAAATATTTATAATTGAGTTTTGGGAGATTGCGGTTTAAAAAAATCAGCATTCGACCTGTTCCTGTCTAGTGGTAAGAATCTTAATAGTTTATGGATCAGTTTGAAGGGGGATCGGCGGTGCCGATAGGCGCCGCCGAGAAAATTTTTTATTTTTGATGGAATTTGTGAAGAAAAATGGCTCAAAAAATGCATCCAGAAAGGCTAAAAATGATTAAGAAAAATTAAAAAATCAAATAAGATTTCAAAATTTTCCGGACATTATTGAATCCAGATTCCGAGCTCTTATTTCCAAAAACTTTAATTTTAGGTTCAGAAAACAAGAGAAAATAAAATTTTAGCCGTTTTATTAGGGGGGTTTTTGTAGGTGAACGGCGATGCCGATAGGCGTAGCCGAGAGGAAAGAATGAAAATTCTTACGATTTTATTAAGAAATCTTGTCCAATTTCGATAACTAAAATGGTGAGAAAATTAATTCTTTATGTAAATAAAGTTTTGCATCGGATGAAATTTTTGAAAATTAATTTGCTAATAACTGTCTTGAAAAAAATTAAGATCTTCCTAAATTACCTTCAATTTTAAAAATCATAAATACATATTTAAATAAAAAATATTGTTTTTCTTTGCCATGAAGTTAATTGAAAGACACAAAAAACTATTTACACAGTCGGGGGGTTTGAACCCCAGGCAACCACATCACTCACCAGCAGGGCATTCAATAAAAAAAATAAAAACAAATTTGACTCGAAGGACTCGAACCTCAGACATAAAGTCTTTTTTTTCACAGTTTAACCACTAAGCCACGTGATATGAGGGAGTAAACGTTGAAAAATTCAAATATATTACCAATTTTTCCGTTCGGTACTTTTTTCGAGACTCAAATTTTGTTCGGTCGGTACCTTCGGTACTCAAATTTTTTCGGTCGGTACTTTTCGGTAAAGTACCGAAAAAGTACCGGTACCGAAAAGTACCGAAAAAATCCCAAAAGGTTCGGTCGGTACTTTTCGGTAAAGTACCGAAGCCTGAGTACCGAAAAG
The DNA here is from genome assembly GCA_001723225.1 of Globodera ellingtonae. Lineage (NCBI taxonomy): Eukaryota > Metazoa > Nematoda > Chromadorea > Rhabditida > Heteroderidae > Globodera > Globodera ellingtonae. The sequence goes on along the minus strand of MEIZ01000136.1, from coordinate 156,197 downwards.
TACCGAAAAAGCTTCGGTACTTTCCCGTACCGACCGAACACTAATTCAAACAGAACAGAAACTAAACATTGAAATTGTTGCTTTTCCCTTTCAATTTGAATCTTTGTTTTCCCGAAGCTTTGACGTTGGTAAATATTTATGTTCCATTTTTTTCCCGGGTATAAGAAAGACTCAATTTGGCTTCAAAATTATTCGAAAAGCCTGAATTCAACCATTAATTGCTTTTTAATTGTAATTGTGTGCCTTTTCGAGACTTCGAGGCCAAATTGATTGGCGATAAGCGCCGCCGAGAAAATTTTGCATTTTTGATAGAAATTGTCCAAAAATGCATCGCGGAAGGGCTAAAAAATGATTAGAAACATTTAAAAAATCAAATGAGATTCAAAAATTAGGGGTTTTTGTAGGTGATCGGCGATGTCGATAGGCGTTGCCGAGAAGAAAAAATGATAATTTTTACGATTCTTTAATAAGAAAATTCTCTAATTTTGATAACCAAAACGGTCTAAATTACCGCCTTGTCCGATCTCTAGTCTTAATATTCAAAATTAAAAATTATCAAGAGTTTATTTTAATGACGATATTATTTGAAATTGGCAATGCTGGACACACGCCAGAGTGCTTGACCGTAATGAAAAACATAATACCTATTAACAATCTTGCAAAAATCTTTAATAAGAAGTCATTCGAAAGACAATGATGCGATTGATTCTGATACCGTTTAATGTTAATACATAAAAACAAAAATAATTTATTCAGCAATGATTTTTTGCTCTGAAAAAAATTTCCATTTTCGTTCCATTCGATGGGTGAAAATGGCTGACATCGGCGATTGTCACTGGACAGCCATCAGCCAGCAGAGACGACCAAACGGCCGACACCGATGACTCATTTTTGATGGCTTTTTAAGCAATTTCACTTTCCATTCCATCACACAAATCATTAGCACAACAAAATAATTCTATTTGATTATTTCAGCTACAAAGCCTCGAAAGTACCGTATACTAAAAATGAATTTTCTGCCTTTTTGGATTTTTTTGATTGCCCTGAAGGCATTTGGAGTTCATGGAAGGTAATTTGCTGATTAGGCTTAATTATTTGAAGCAGTTTCGTTGCTTTAGTGATCCCCCTGACGAATGGAATAAGTGCCAAAAGAACGGAAACGGAACAATTCGCCTGGAAACGTCATGCAAAAAGTATTATTAATTTATAATTAATTTCCTATTAAAATTGCTTCCTTTTAAGCCATCTGATCTGCTACAAGAGCAAAATGGCCAAGGATTTTGGAAATTGGAAATTCGGCGGACGATTTCGAGTGAACAACCCAAACAAAGGACTTGCCGACAAATGTGCCGGGAATGACGGGACCAAAGGATGGCACGCCTTGCAGGTCACGGAAGAAGGCAACGGAACCGCGACTTTGACGTCATCATTCGGGTTGAGTGAATTTGTATTTTAATTAAAAAACATTTTATTTTAGCAATTTGAATGAAAATTTGGAATATTCTTCGGTCTCAAATGGATTCAAGCATCTGCTGGACATCAACATCACRAAAGGTTCTTTGAAATCACAAAAATAATTCAATTTTTCAATTAAGCTTTGTCACCGATTGGKCAATCTGTCGGAGAGGAGTTTCTGAAGGCGCTCCGTTTGGGTGCTTTCATGAAAGATTACGATGGCATGGCACTTCAAATTGCCGCAATGGAAATTCTTCGAACCGTTGGGGAAAAGGATGGGAAATTGTGCAAAAAAACGGTGAAAATAATTTTTCCCAATCACCGGATATAAATATTCAAATGATTTTAAATAATTAAAAATACTTATTTATTAATTATATTAATTTAATTACAACATCAATTTAAGTGTGCTGCTAAATGGGAACACCCAACGGAAAAACAAATGGCCACTTCAACTGAGAAAACTTCAACAAAAGTCATTTCAACAACGGTGACTTGTGTTAAAATTAGAGACCGGCCAGAAGGGTCGGTCGGTACTTTTCGGTAAAGTACCGAAAAAGTACCGGTACCGAAAAGTACCGAAAAAGTCCAAAAAGGTTCGGTCGGTACTTTTCGGTAAAGTACCGAAAAAGTACCGGTACCGAAAAGTACCGAAAAAAATTGTCGGTACTTTTTCGGTTTTCGGTACCAAAATTTTTTTATTAACTTTTCAACAAAAAATCGTTTATTTTGGAAATCTTGGCTTTATTAATATTTATAATTGAGTATTGGGAGATTGCGGTTCAAGAAAATTAGCATTTCGACCTGTTCCTGTTCTGTGGCAAGAAGGCTTAGGCCCCGAGACCGAGATCGAGACCCAAAAACCCCGAGAAATTTCCCACAAGTTTTTAGGAGTTATTTTTTGGTTTACCTAATTGCATTTTCTTAAGCAATTTTTTCAGAAGGAGCATATTTTGTCAAGGAATTTTCAAAAATTCAAGTTGTTTTGAAAACTTCTGCTGGGGGCGGGGAGTTCGGAATCGGCGGTGCCGATAGGCGCCGCCGAGAAAAAAATCAAATTTTTGACTCAATTTGTTAAGAGATTTTCGACCAAAATTTTAAAAATACGGTATTTTTTGGGAATGGGAGGGGTCAAAACCGAGAAATTTCTCGGTTCGAGACCGAGACTCTCGAACAGCTTTAGCCGATAGGCGTCACCGAGAGGACAAAATGAAAATTCTTACGATTTTATTAAGAAAACTTGTCCAATTTCGGTAACTAAAATGGTGAAAAAAAGTAATTCTTTATGTAATCTTAGAAGTTTTGAATCGGTTAAAATTTTTGAAAATTAATTTGCTAGTAACATTCTTCAAAAAAATTGAGGAATTCCTAAATTACCTTCAATTTAAAAATCTTAAATACATATTTAATGAAAAAATTCTTTGCCGTGAAGTTAATTAAAAGACACAAAAAACTATTTACACAGTCGGGGATTTGAACCCCAGTCAACCACATCTCTCACCAGCAGGGCATTCAATAAAAATAATAAAAATAAATTGYACTCGAACCTCAGCCAATAAAGTCTTTTGGTTCACAGTTTAACCACTGAGCCACGTGATATTATGTATACTGGTTGAAAAATTCAAATATATTACCAATTTTTCCATTCGGTACTTTTTTCGGGACTCAAATTTTGTTCGGTCGGTACCTTCGGTTTTCAGATTTTTTCGGTCGGTACTTTTCGGTAAAGTACCGAAAAAGTACCGGTACCGAAAACCATCGGTACTTTCCGAAAAGGTTCGGTCGGTACTTTTCGGGAAAGTACCGATGCCTGAGTACCGAAAAGTACCGAAAAAGCTTCGGTACTTTCCCGTACCGTCCGATCTCTAGTTAAAATAACAAATAAATTCCCAATTTGGAAATTTGACGTAGGGTTGGAGCCGGGGGGGGGGGTCCCCGGGCAAACCGGGGATCCCCGGGTTCGGGGACGAGCAAATTGGGGGACGGGGATAGAATGGCCGGTGACCCCGCGTTTCCCCGCCCCCAGCTCCAACCCTACATTGGACAGAAGAATTAATAAATTCGAAATTTAAAATTATATTTTAACGCCCGAATATTAAGCCCAATCCTRTGGCGTCAAAGAAAAAGAATGTGGACCATTTTGGCATCAATTGCACGCAAATTGACTTTGCCGATGACATTGCCCAATTTATGCTTAGCATTTCCGTGACATCTCTTTACGATCTTGCATGCGCTAACTTCCAAAAAAAATACGACCCGAAAACTTATTCGGAAGAAGTGGCAAAACAGGACCAAGTCGATGCTTGCGCACAAGTGCCAACGGCATCGTTCTGCAACGAGTGCCCACAAAATTTGGGAATAAAATTAGGCAATTTGCCAAAATTTAGGACTCTGGCACTGTACGCGTGCTACCAAACTGAAAGCAAAATGAGCGCCGTCAACATGGAAATTGCTCAAATTTGCCAAAACCACCTTGGCATTTCAATGGTTGCTGGCTTTCGGACCCGGATTTGCGTGCATCGTGAAGCAGAAAAAGAATTGATCGTTGTCGAGTCCATTTTGGACTTTTCATTCTCCGATCAAAGGCAAAAAATATATTTACAGACTAATATGTTTATTGTTTAAGCTACAACATAACGCGAAAATTTTCATTTAAAATCGGAGAAATTACAAATGCGATGGAATATATGGAATATGCTCCTATTTTTTTCATCGAATTTGGCAATAAACACCAGAAAAGTGTAGTCCGAGAGGAYGCTAATGGCAAAGCGATTTCGGATGACTTGAATAAAGAAGTAAACGATTTGATCATTTTTGATTTACCCTCAACTTTAGAAGGCAACCATTGGGGCGGTTCTAAGTTCAATTGTTCGTCAACAAATTAATGGAAATTGGGCAAAATCGCTGCATTTCATTCCACCATCGGATCGTTATATGCCAATTCACTTCCAAATTCAAAAGCCAAAATTCATGCAATTGATCACACGTCAAACGGATTATCTGCCCTATAAAAATAACCCAAAAATTGTTAGCAAAATTATTTGTTTGTACACAAAATATTTTTTAGAGACACCCATCGCCTTGTGATCTGATGGGAGATGAATGTGAACTGGTCAAAGAGATTGAAAGGAAAATTGATGACCTTTTGGAATGTTGTTCACCTACAAATCCAGGTGGACCGTGCATCTGTACGCTTCCAACTCCCGACCCGGTATATTTAAAGTCATTTATGTTAATTTTAAATGATATTAATTCAGAAAGAATTCACGGTGTTTCCTCCATCCGCCATCATTAAACCCGTGAACACTCAAGATAGAAAGCCGGACAAAATCGAGTACACCAAAGAACAGGCACAGCAAATATATGAAGGTTATATGGAAAGTGAGTTTTTAAATATTCAATACTTATATAATGAATAAATATTTTTAAATAACAAAATCACTTATTTACGATATAAATTGAAAATAATTTGAATACTTTGATCAAAGAATGTGCAAATTGTACGCCATTTCTGAAAAAGGAAAGTCATCGAGCGACGAGACAGGCACTTCCAGACTTTAACAAATGGACAACATTTCCAATTGCAATCAAATTCAGCGAGACATGTTAGAGTATTCGAATTTGTTGTTTATTATTTATTCTACAACTTACAGTGGGAATAAACCCTGTTGCATGGAAAGACGCCATCGATAAAGGAACAAGCTTTATTGAGTTTGTATAATTAATTATTCAACTCGCATTAATTAATTTATTCATTCAGAAAGGACACGTGCATTAATTTTACCACGGATTTGAGCCATGCAGCGGACGAAGGCATTGAAGTCTTCGACATTTTTGATGGGGTGTGCGGCGGTTCTTATGTTGGGAAGACGGAAAAATGGCACAAACTTTCGATTCATTGCACCGTTTGTTTGTTTTTTATTGCATATTTTTTAAACTTATTCAACAGAACGGCGGAGTAGTTGCGCACGAACTTTTGCACGCGCTTGGCCTTAAGCATGAACATCAACGAGACGATGCCCGAAGTTATGTCAAATTGAATCGAGCAAAAATAGCCAAAGTTATTTCATTATTTCAATTTGAGGCCAATTTCCCCCCTTTCATAGGATTGGGTTAAATGGTATGAACCGCTGCCAAAAACAAATAATTATGACTTTCCCTACGACGTTGGCTCCATAATGCACTATCCAAGTGGATGCAACAGCGAGGGGTAAACATTTTAAATGATTTATTTATGCTTTTTTAATGAGTTGTAAATTCACTTCAACTCACAGAACTGTGATGAAACAAGTTTTTGTTTAAATAATTTTACAATTTCTTCTTTAGGATTTGCACTATAATCACGCTTAACCGTTTCTATCAACAAACAATGGCCCATCTTGAAAAGCCTTCCTTCAAGGATTTGGCTTTAATTAACCTTATTTATTGCAAAGGCAATTGAAAATCAAATTATTGATATTTTTTATTGTATTTTTAGATAATTGCAATGGCACCGAAAACAAATGCCAAAACGGAGGTTACCCAKATCCCAGGCGATGCTCGGAATGCCTTTGTCCTGGAGGATTCGGAGGAACGCATTGCGAACTTCTCGAAGAGGGTAAGAAAAGTTTTTTGAAAGATGAATAAAAAGAATAATGACGAATGTTATGCTTATTATCGCAAAAATTGCAATATAAACTGAATTTAGACAGCTACTGCATGGATTTTTCGGGTTTTGGTGATTATCCAAAAGAATTGGTTGCTGATTGGCAAACTCGCGAGTTTAAGCCCGAATTAAGCTGTGGGGGCGATGCTTTATTTTGCAGTTGTCATTGGCGAATAAAGGCATATTGAATATTTAATTTAAAATGGCAAACATAAAGCAAAACAAAATGCTTTTTTCTTTCAAATATGCAAGCAAATTT
>MEIZ01000136.1:129897-140131 GCA_001723225.1 Globodera ellingtonae | reverse complement strand
GACAACATCTCTTTCTACAATTCCCAAAACACAAAAAGTGGCAGATTTTTCGTTGTGGGAGGGGGTCGGCGGTGCCGATCAGGCATGGCCATGGATACAAATTTTAAATCCGTGTCCGGATATATCCGTGGCGCCGCCGGGGAAAATTTTGAAACTCAATTTGTTAAACCAAATCATAAATCATTATGATCCTTATTGCCAGTCCCGGTTTTTCCCGTTTCCAGGTTTGAAAAAAGCAAAATCCCGGACCCAGTTCGATGGTCCCGATCCCGGCTTTCACGTTCCCGGTCAATCCCGGCCCCGATTTTTCCCAAAAATCCCGGTCCCGTCCTACTCTAGTACTGTGAATATTCTAATATTCCAGCATTAATAAAAAGTCAGCTATTAGTGAAAGTTTGCCAAATTTCTTTTCTTCAATTCTCCATGGAAACAATGCTTGCAAACTTTTTTCATCAAACTATTGACCGAAACAATCCTTATTTGCAATAAAATAAAATAAATTTATTATTTTGCATAACGTAAAATTTCAAAAAATCCTTCATGCGATCCTTCTTCATTCTCATGAACGACCACTGTTTCGCTGTTGAAATCCAGTTTCACGAATTTTATTTCTGATTATTATAGTTTCTCTATTTATTTTTGATATTAAAATAATAAAATTTCTGAAAGTAAAATGTTTGATAAATTAAATTAAATTTTATTATTTAGAAAGAATACAAATCATTTCCATCAAAATGTCATTATCTTCAACATCGCCATCAAACCCTGCGGGCTGGACACCAGCCACTCCCTGTGGCTGCGATGGCCAGCATTATCGTGCCGTTCAAATGAAATGGCATGCTCACCCAATGAGCGTCTGTGTCGCGGTTAACGGCAAAAAAACATTTTAAAATTCAAAATTAATTTACAGCTTACGCCTGGGACGGTGCACCACGCGGTTTTGGTTTATTTTGTCTGTGGCATTTGTGGCAAAGAGAACCAGAGCGCTTATGAACTTACCAGCGAAGGCAAAAAAAGCCGGTACTAATTATACCTAATTAACGGTCAATTTACAAAGGCCTGCCGCCCATTTAATCGTTGCATCGCAAAAAGATTAATTAACGAAAAAGCGCTCCCCCCCCCTACTCATTAATCTCTTTTTGTTTATTTGTTTTATAAATAGTTGGGGCTACTACGGCTGCTATCTCAAAATTCGTGCGGGCATCGAACTGAATGTTTCTTATGTAACAGTCGAGGACATTTTTGGTGAAATGTGGACGGGACAATATTTGCCTAATTCCACCTGTCGACATTGGGCACACCGCTTCTATAATCGCGGTATAAAGTTGCTGTTTTCTTTATTGGGGTTTTTCAGAATTTTGGAAACGCATTTAATAAAAATTTCTTATTTAGTCGTTGGGGCAGGATAAGGAGGCATTCGCACATTCGTATGCGTACGGCCGGAAATTATTCGAGCGTTTTTCGCAAATTTGTGAATGAATTGCATTGAAAATGATTTTACCAAATGATTCTTGGTATATCTATCTATCCTTCTATGGGACTGGTTCAGATCCGAATAAAAATACGACCAATCGATTCCTCGCGCCAAGCTGATTTGTGAGTACGAATCTAAAAAAATACAAAAAATTTCCGCGGAAACCACATGAAGAAAGTTCAAAATGTTTTATCTGAAAAAAATTTCGGGAAAAAGGACGAGCGGGAACGGAAATACCGCCGAGAGAAATTTAAAGATCTTAACAATTTATTTTTAGAAAAATTGCTCTAAAATTTCAGATTTTGGATAAAATTGAGAAAATATTTCTACACTTGGACATTTTTAAGCGCTGATTTAATAAAAAAATTTAAAAAATTGCATTTTGTCCGATTTTCGGGACCTTTTATCCGTTTTTTTCTTAGGTTTTCACCTAAAAACACTATAAAAGTGGTTTTGAGTGATTTTGAGTCTGGGAGCTCAGATGCATATTTTCCGGAAAATTCCGCTTCCGAATTCCTGGGCCATTTTGGAACCGTACAACATTCCGATTCTTTGGTCAAGAGAAGGGTTGGGGTGGTTCAAATATTCAATTCCGGGTACAGATGTTGTCCCATGAATGTTTACGCGTCCCAACAACTTTTACGCGTTTTCCCGATTTAATAAACCAAATAAAAGCAAGATTCATATTGAAAAGGGAAAAGCAACAATTTAAATGTTTAGTCAGTCAATTTTCTCATTTTGAATATCCCTCCAAATTTCGCCGTTCACTCTCTTCTTTTTTGGGCTCACTCGGACCTTCGTTTGCATGAGGAATCTAAAATAGAAATATAAAAAAGGGAAATGAGCGCTGGGTGGGTGATTTTTATTTTCGAAAAATTGTTCGAATTCGGGTTTCGAAATTGGATAAAATAAATGTCGTTCAGGAATCTAGGCCCTCGAATACCCTACACCTTTTTATCGACTTCTGAAAAAAAGTATTTTTTCAAAAAAATGGGGGGGGGGCAAACTGCACTATTACCAGTGAGCTGGGTGGAATCTGGGAAGAGCCGGGGGAGTGTTATGGGGGAAAATGCAGTAAATGCCATTTCGCCCTTACCCGTCGCCGATGTCACTGTCTTTGAAGTCAATTTGGATGTGATTCCGCTGACGACCCCACCACTCAGCCGCCTCCTTTTCCCAATTGGCCCAAAATTGTTCTTCAGTTCGAATGGCGCACTGTCAGCGGAAGGACAATGCCAAAGACGGATGATGAAATTGGCCGGATCGATTGAATTGACAAATTCCTTAAGAGGAATAAAGGGATTTTAAACAGAGAAAACAAATTCAAAAACTCACCAATTTGAGTCTTTCCATTTTTTCCGAACGAAACAAGCATTGCAGCACTTTCGGAAGTCCATCCCCGCGGGGCGTGTGCAACCATTTGGCCAAAACTTGGCCAGAAGAAGCGCCGGCACTGTCATTGGCCGGGAATGCGGGAAAAAGACCAAAGGAATCGATCACTCGGAGTTTTGGGCAATCGCAAAGAACGGTCGGAGAGAATTGGCGCAAACGGCCAAGATTGTAAAAATGTAAAAAAATGCCGCAAATTTTGTCTTTGAACAACGGCCAAATTCGGTGCCAAATGATTTCCCAGCTGCGGTTTTGGTTAATTCCCGTTTGAATTGAAAGAATGTTCCAATTGGAGGAGAAAAGTCGGCGGATGCTTTGGAGAAATTCGATGACACTTCGGTCGATGTAACTAAAAAGGTTAATAGTCAAGTTTGTTGCTGCCCCCCCCCCCATTATAAAAATTAATTTTTAAAAGTCGCTTATGTCCCAAAATTGATGACACGTTGATCAAAATAATTAAAAACATATAGAATTGAACAAACATTTGAAGAAAAAACTGTTAATGGCTTCCAACCTTATTTTAAGCACTTTGAATCCGATCACTTTGTCGGGAAACGGCTCTTGCGGAATTGGCAAACGACGCTCYGCATTTCCGTTAACGCTTTTGACAATTTCAGCGCCATTTCCTTTAATTGCGCGACAAATTTCCAACRGKCCCAACGACCATTCCTTCGAATRGAAATGCGCGTCCACCAAAAAGTCAAATCGATCGCTGATCAACGCAACTTTCAGTCCGAGCACAAAAGGGCCACAGAATTTGAAGACTTCAAACAAAACGTCGTCACAAACGAAACTGAAAAAGTGTTTTGTCATATGAAAARTCGAAAAAGGTGCTCCAAGTGGGTTTTAGGGACGTAGAATCCAATCTGACCTCCATTTTTACCGATTTCGAACCKCGGCCACGAATTCGAGTTTTTCGAAAAATCAATTTAAATTTTACAATAAAATATTGAGCCAAATTACCTAATTAGTTTGTTTGTTTTTGAAAATTTTTTTGAAAGTGGGGGACAGCAGCTTTACTATCACCGAAAGTCAATATTTGACGAAGAATCATAGATTAAATCAATGATTGACGAATCTGATAATCGCCAGGGAGCCGATCAAAGTAAACTAAAAACTTTATTTCATACATTACGGAGTATGGGGAAATCAGAAAAACTAGCTATAAGTTTCCTGAATACCTATGTCCCTCCCGTTGATTTCTTTTTCAAATTAAAAAAAAACTCACATTTCCTTCAATCGTTTCTCCACTTTCTTCGGGTTGTCCGACATTTGTTTTTTTGTTGTAAATTRAATGATTTTTATGCTTTCAATGGGCTAAACTAAAAAAAATGCATAAAATTTTTTGCGATACTTATTCATTTGGCTCCCGGACAATGGACCGACAGAAATGGACAATCGGACAGTGAACAAAATGTGGCCATTCGTGCCAATTTTTTGCTTTCAATTGGCTAAACTGAAATAATGCTTCTTTTTTTTTTGCCGTACTCATTCATTTGGTGTCTGGATAATGGACAGAAAACAATGTGACAGAAGTGGGCAATCGGACAGTGAACGAAATGCGGCCATTTATGCCATTCCCATGACCGCTAATCGACCATTTTTTACCTTATTTAAGGGAATTGCTTACCGACTGACAGAAACAATGTGACGGGATTTTAGATTATAAAATAAAATTAAGGGAGTTTTTTTAACCCGTGCCATTCAAATAGGCGCGGTTTTCAAATGGACCAATAGCCCTTATTAAGCACTTCCTGGGAGAGGGGAGCAAAAAACAGAATTTATTTATGTAAAAAATGGGATGCAAATTGAACTTGTTCAAAAAAGCTCAACCAACAAAAATGCCATTTTTGTAACTACTTAAAAAGAACTCTCTGTCAACATAAATTTATTGAATTATATTTGAATCCTATAGGGGGGACCTTTTTAGTCAAAATTTGTGGAAAATATTTTTTATTTTTTAAAATTGTCTGAGGTCAATTTTGTCTTTGGACTTTCTCTGATTAAGACAGTGTGGGGGTTGAAGATGAAGATGAGCATCACCAAACATCGGCCATCCTGCTCCTCACCCGCCCATTCTCCAGCACCAATCGCCATTTTCTGGGTCAACGTTTTGCCCCTAACAAATTCAAATGAATGCAAAGATATTTTCTGAATGTTCGGGGTTTTTTGTGTACAAATGTCAGAAATGGCTAAATATGTTTTTAGAACTTCTTTAGGGTAAATACCCAACTCGCTACTTTTTAGACTTGCTCTTTTTCTCTGCTCTCTTATGGAGTAACACTATCTCGCTTTTTTGCATTCTCTATTTAACACACGAGGTAGCGAGTTGGGGTTCCGTAGAGATTTGCAATCAGTAGGGCTCGGATTTATATGCACCAAAAATGGCCAATTCCGTTGCCTTCTTCCGTCACCTGCAAGGCGTGCCATCCTTTGGTCCCGTCATTCCCGGCACATTTGTCGGCAAGTCCTTTGTTTGGGTTGTTCACTCGAAATCGGCCGCCGAATTTCCAATTTCCAAAATCCTTGGCCATTTTGCTCTTGTAGCAAATCAAATGGCTTAAAAGAAAGCAATTTTAATAGAAAATTAATTACAAATTAATAATACTTCTTGCACGTCTTTTCAAGGCGAATTGTTCCGTTTCCGTTCTTTTGGCACTTATTCCATTCGTCAGGGGGATCACTAAAGCAACGAAACTGCTTCAAATGATTAAGCCTAATCAGCAAATTACCTTCCATGAACTCCAAATGCCTTCAGGGCAATCAAAAAAATCCAATAAGGCAGAAAATTCATTTTTGTATACGGTACTTTCGAGGGTTTGTAGCTGAAATAATCAAATTGAATTATTTTGTTGTGCTAATGATTTGTGTGATGGAATGGAAAGTGAAATTGCTTAAAAAGCCATCAGAAATGAGTCATTAGCGTTAGCCGTTTGGTCGTCTCTGCTGGCTGATGGCTGTCCAGTGACAAACCCGCCCGATGTCAGCCATTTTCACACATCGAATGGAACGAAAATGGAAATTTTTTTCAGAGCAAAAAATCATTCTTAAAAATATTTTTTGTAAATGCATCATTTTCGATGCCAATGAAAATGCCATTTTTGTGCGTAGACTTTTGGCTGGTCCTCCAAATCGGCGGTGGTGCCATTGTCATGCACAACAAACGGGTTGGACTTAAAATGGAAGGAAACAGTATCAGGATCAATCGCATCATTGTCTTTCGAATGACTTCTTATTAATGATTTTTGCAAGATTGTTAATATTATGTTTTTCATTACGGTCAAGCACTCTGCGTGTGTCCAGCATTGCCACAAATAATATCGTCATTAAAAATAAACTCTTGATAATTTAATTTTGAATATTAAGACTAGAGATCGGACAAGAGCGGTAATTTAGATCGTTTTGGTTATCGAAATTAGAGAAATTTCTTATTAAAGAATCGTAAAAATTATCATTTTTTCTTCTCGGCGACGCCTATCGACATCGCCATCACCTACAAAAACACCTAATTTTTGAATCTCATTTGATTTTTTAAATGTTTCTAATCATTTTTTCGCCCTTCCGCGATGCATTTTTGGGCAATTTCTATCAAAATGCAAAATTTTCTCGGCGGCGCCTATCGCCAATCAATTTGGCCTCGAAGTCTCGAAAAGGCACACAATTACAATTAAAAAGCAATTAATGGTTGAATTCAGGCTTTTCGAATAATTTTGAAGCCAAATTGAGTCTTTCTTATACCCGGGCAAAAAAGGGAACATAAAAATTCACCAACGCCAAAGCTTCGGGAAAAAAAGACCCAAATTGAAAAAGGAAAAGCAACAATTTCAATGTTTAGTCTGTACTAGTTTAAATGAATGGGAAAGAAGTTGAGAAGTTGAATAAAAATCTTAAAAAACAAATGTATGCCCAAACGTGAAAGAACAGAGAAAAATTTATTAAATTTTAATAAATATAAAAATTTGAAATCAATTGAAAAACTTCAGCGGGTGCCATGATTTTGTGGTGTTCGGCTCCAATCATTCCAGAGGCGCATTCACGCGGCAATGGCAAAATGCCCTCTTTGMTTGCCTAGCCCATTCTAGGAAAATTTAGGAGTGTCACTTTAAGCTTTTCATTGTTCATGCTAGGGATGCTCCAGCCTTAAAATTCACCAAGAAATGACCCCGAAAATATTCTTTAAAATATTTGTTTAGGTTTTCAAAGGTTAACAGCTAATTAAATTGTAATTTTTGGTTTTTATAGTTTAATAAAATGACTTTTAACAGTTAATCATTTTTCCAAGATGTGAGCGCACTCATTTTATTTGAAAAATGTTTTTAGTTCTTTGGTGTCTTTTGAAGTTTACTGTAATTTGCACCGGATTAAAATTTGTACTTTTCTAATTTTGGTCCCATAAATTTAGTCTTTGGCGTGACATTTGGAAGTATTCTTATACCAAAATAAATTGTTTATGCGCAAGACAAATTAACACCAAAAAAGTAAATACGTTGTAAAGCTGAATTTTTTTATTATAAGAATTTTATAATTTATAAAAAATCATAGTTCTTTGATGTGAGCCCGCCCCGACCACTTCTTTCTCAACCAAACATCAGTAGAAGAAGCACAACTAATAATGAGAAAAGGTGGCAATTAGGTAAATATCAGATCATTAGTAGGCTTAGGCAATTCATACCAACGGTGGCAGACGGGACAGCAAAAAAGACTCCATTACGAATTCCGTGCTGGTTCGGCTCCGTGTGGCCCGGTTCTTTCTGGCCCGGCTCCGTGTGGACCGGCTCCGTGTGGCCCGGCTCGTTCTGGCCCGGCTCGGTGTGGCCCGGTTCCGTGTGGCCCGGCTCCGTCTGGCCCGGCTCGGTGTGGCCCGGTTCCGTGTGGCCCGGTTCCGTGTGGCCCGGCTCCGTCTGGCCCGGCTCTGCGTTGCACCAATTCCCGTCGCACAATTTACGCGATATTGTTCCATTCAGCGCTTTGCAAGCAGTTTTCCCAAATTCGACGAGAGGCAATTTCATCTCCCAAAGTTTAGACATTGTAAGACAGCCTTTGCTTTGGAACAGCAGCGAATTTTCTGCCCCAACGCAAAGCAACGAAAAACAACTTGCATCTTCGCATCTAAACCAAACTTTCAAGCAAAATCAATCTCAAAAAATCCGGTCCCTAAGCCTAAATCAAAATGTTGACTTTAAAGAAACGGATTTATTTTCAATCGAAAAATGTCACACTTAAGCTCAGTAAACGCTTGTTTATCATCGTTCACTGTCCCATTCCAGCACCACACAATCTCTTAACAGAATTTTTTTTATTTATAAAATGAATAAAAAGGCTTCAGAACCGGGAGATGTTCAACCTTATTTTAGTGTTCGTCTTCTTCTTCCAGTTTTTTTCAAAAATTTCAGGCTTTAGGCTTTTTTAAGAAAGGGCCGACTATTAAAGTGACCTGGTGAAATTTTGTCGTTGCATTTGTAACCAGTACAATAAGAACAATCTGCTGATGGTTTACCGCCGTCGGTCAAACAGCGCTTTTTAAGCCGAGAACAGGTGCCGTTCGCGTCAAGGGTACATCCTTTGGACACTTTTGTCCAAATTTTTTGCTCATTTTCTATAATTTGGAATACATAATTACAAACAAAGACGGTTTTGCTAATTTTCTCAATATTACCATAAGTGCAGGTGGACTCGACACATCCAGTGGACCTCCAACAAAAATCCGCACGTCGTGGATTAAAATCCTTTCCATAATACGAAAGCGTGTTATGACAAGAATATGTTCCACTACTACAGATATGCAACAGCAGAAAAATAATCAGGTTAAAATGAAAAAACAAGTCCATTCTAAATTTGTTTCAAATTCAAAAAATGCCACGACTTTTTTCGAAGAATTAAACTATTTAAAGTATTAATACGGTCGTAAGAAATTTCCGCCCTGACATTTCGCCCGGACATTTCCGCCTCGGACATTTTCAGCACCATTAAATATATTTCGAAATTAATATTTTCAAGTCTTCACATTTTTTGCAAAATCAAATCTTTGATTGCTCGGTCGTTGTCCACCCATTTCTTTTTTGCGATTCTCACTGAGATCCCTAGTGGGATCAAGCTCATATGGTCTCATTCGGGTTAAAATCTGAATTGAATGTTTATTTGGTCTATTTGATAATATTGCATTCTACAGTATCATCTAGATTTTGATCTCAAAAATGTGAAGAAGAATTTGGGTAAATATTAGTTGCGAATTATATTTAATGTTGCCGAAATGTCCGATTTTGGCTAGGGCCACAAATGCCCGAAAAAGGGGTAAAAAATGCTTCGCATTTTGGCCGCAAATTGGGCGGAAATGTCCGGGACGCAAATGTTGTGTAACCATTAAAACGATGTTCGAGAACGCCATTTGTTTTGAGTTAAAAACTCATATAAAATTAGAATAGATATACAAAATAAGATAATATAATGTAATATTTCGTAATCAGCGGCGCATAAGGACCAAATTTTGTAGAAGAAAATTTTAAAATTGGCTAATTTGTATTTTATGCCACTTAAGGAATTTGTCAATTCGACCGACGCGGTCAATTTCATCGTCTGTCTTTGGAATTGCTCTGCGGGCATTGAGCCATTCGAACTGAAGAACAATTTGACGGGGGAGCGATTGGAGTTGCGACGCTTTAACAAACATTTTTATTTGTTGGTTCGTTGTCCGATTGAGCGCGACGAAGACAAATGGGCCAAATGGAAAAAGGAGGCGGTTGAATGGGAATGCTCTCGGCAATGGAATCGCTTTAAAACAGAGTCCAACAAAACAAATTCAAATTCACCAATTTGATTCCTTCCATCACTATCAAACAAAGGCTGCATTTCAACACTTTTGGAAGTCCATCCCCGCGGGGCGTGTGCAGCCATTTGGCCAAAGCTTGGGCCGAAGAAGCGCCCGCACTGTCATCGGCCGGGAACGCGGGAAAAACATCAACGGAATTGATCACTCGAAGTTTCGGGCAATCACCGAGAACGGTGGGAGAGAATTGGCGCAAACGGCCGAGTTTAGAGGAAAGCAAGTAAAAGCTGCAAATGTTGTCATTGACCAAAGGCCAAATCTCTTTCCAAATGATTTCCCAGCTGCGGTTTTGGATGCCGGGTGATCTAATGAAAAGATTGGTCCCTTTGGAGTCAAAAAGTCGGCGAATGCATTGGAGAAATCCGATGACACTTTGGTCGATGTACCTGAAATTATGTATAAATTGAACATTTAAGGGTCATCAAACAATTTAAACCGAAAATGACCGTATTTGAATGCCTTGGAAGTCGATAACATTGCCCAGAAGCCGCTCTTGCGGAATTGGCAGCAAACGCTCGAATTTACATTCAACGAATTTGACAATTTCA
>MEIZ01000136.1:106638-118955 GCA_001723225.1 Globodera ellingtonae | reverse complement strand
AATACCTGAACAACCATCGGACGCAATTTTTGCATTAAAATGTGCGCTCCCCGTTCTTCGCGTGTGAACTTTTGAAAAGCCTCCGGAATTTGCTCGTCAAAATAATTGTGTCCACCGCATTCCCGGTTCGGCTTGAGCACGTAATTGGCCGGAGTTTCCATAGCGTCCTTTAAAATAAACAATTTTAAATTTCCCCAACTTTTTATTAAGGTACTCAAAAGCCATTAAAGTAATTTGTCATCCCATCTGAATATACCAAAAAATTAAAAGCAATTTTGCTTCTGTAATAAAATAAAGAGACRTTTTGAGTTTTCCGATATAAAATGATACTTAATGTGCACCTTTATCAACTCTTGAGTTTGTTGGTCATCATTTTCTAGGCCCCACAATCCGGCGAAAGTTGATCGAATGTTTTCTATTGTTTCGGCATCTTCTGGCCTCGGGAAGAATCGCTTCAGATTTTCGGGTTTGGTGAGCAGCTGCACTTTAAGTCATATTATTTGCTGAATGGTTTCTGATTTACCTGTTGGATTTTCTTCGTGCAACTAATTGCAAGTGCCAACGATGGCGCCTTCTGCAAAATGTTGAGTTTGCATTAATTAACACTTTTAATTTTTTTGTTATAAAATGTCTTGCGGTTGAACGTTCGATCATTTTCCGAGCCTCCATTTGCACGTCGTAATTTGACCTTGGTCGATAGCCGAGTGCGGACATATTCGAATAAACCACGGCCACCCGTCGGCCATCGGATTTCCGACGAAGCGAAAAATCTTCGGGGTCCAAGTGCAAGCTTAAATGTTTTATAGGCCAAGTCCATTCGACCAAAGCAATAAAATTGGGCTGTTTTGATGGGGATTCGGCTTCAGGGAGCTCAACTCATTTTCGAGAAAATATGGCAACCGGCTCCAAGAATATGGCATATTTATGGCATCGAGGGGTCAAAAATATGGCATTTTTATGGTATCAAAAAACTAAATGGTTTTTTTTTTGAAAATTCTGCTTCACTTCTGGGGGGGGGGAGGGGAAGAGTCGGCGGTGCCGATAGACGCCGCCGAGAAAATTTTGAATTTTTTACTCTTATTT
Organism: Globodera ellingtonae; assembly: GCA_001723225.1. Taxonomy (NCBI): domain Eukaryota; kingdom Metazoa; phylum Nematoda; class Chromadorea; order Rhabditida; family Heteroderidae; genus Globodera; species Globodera ellingtonae. The sequence continues at coordinate 117,872 of MEIZ01000136.1, read as the reverse complement.
GTTAACAGATTTTCAACCAAAAACTTCAAATTGTAAGAATCAAAGAGCACTTTTTCGAGAATTACAAACCTCTAAAATATGGCAAAATTATGGCAAGTGTGGAAATATGGCAAATTTCCAAAATTATGGCATTTGCCATAAAAATAGGGCATTTTAAGATCCCTGTTCGGCCTCAGATTTATTCTAACCCAAAAATGTTAGTCACATTTTCTGTTTTATAATTTGAAATTGATTTTCAATCCCAAATAAAAATAATAAATTTTCTCATTTTTGTTTTAAAATTGAATTTAAGGGTAAATCAAATCACTCACATTTTGGCGCACTCAACCAATGACACATAAATGACTTCGATTTTTCCGTTTGAGACGGTTGATCTAACAAATGGCATCATTTTGACTATAATCAAGAATACCTGTTTGATTTCATAATGTTCTTCTCCGGTCCTTGGGTCCTCAACCACATTAAGCATGTAATCCTGCAATTCATTCAGTCACAGCAGGTGAACAATTGGGAACAACGGCTTTTTAACTGGCTACCCGGTCTGAATCCTCCCACGATGGCTGATTCAGTCCCGTACTGAAGCTAATATTAAGCCTAACTTAGGCTTAAGCCACCCTGGACTGTGTGGTTTGTTAGGCTTAGGCCTAAGCCTAAGTCTAGCTTAGYCCTATAGGCTTAGCCTAAGACGTTGAGGGGATTTGGGCGGGGGGATTCCGATCGGAAGCGTTTAAACTCCAAAAACCGACCGCTCTTTGAATTAGCAGCGTAAACGGCTGTCGAATGCCTTCCTCCCGCACTTCCTGTACAATTTGCCACAGTTTCGCGATGTGTGCGTCCCCTGGGATCAGATCTTTGAATGCTTCCACCATAAATTCGTTGTCGGACGCCACACGAAAATAGAGCAAATTCATATCCTAATAATATATTTTGTTATTACTTTTATTTGCAATAATTCATCAATTCTCACCTTTTGGACGGAAAGCGTTCTAAAATTTTTCAAAAAAAGGACAGTGAAGGTCAAAAAAAAGATTTTGCTGGCATTTTACTTGCAAAAAAAGGACACTTTAAAAATGTTCAAAAATGCTGTAAATTTTATTTTTTCCTGAAATGTGAGTTTTTTAACCACATTTCTCGACACCAACAATTGTTTTCAACATTTGGGAGTTGGAAATTGCTCCCATGGATTTTCGTAAATTTTGCCAATTTTCGATTTGATATGTCGTTGAATAGGTCTCGAGGAGACAAATCGATCTAGGCATGGGAGAAGTGCATCCGACTTCTAGGAGCCGAGTTACAGACCCGGGACTGAAGTGTCTTTTGACTGGGGACTCAGTTATCCACTGATTAAAAAAAGGGYAGAATCGCTCGTATAGCTTTCAAAATTACGAATTCGTCAATAGAAACTAAAAATTGAGAATCTAAAACGGGTTTTGACCGGTTTAAACTTTGAAAATTAAGGAAAAAATTGTAAAATGGAGACACTTCAGTACCAAAAGTAAAAATGAAACCCCTTCCTCCGCAAACAACTGTAAACAAAAGCCAACTGTGCACGCACCCCCGACGGAGAAGGCTAAGCCTAAAGCCTAAGCCTAACGCGCCCCCGAACCTAAGCCTAACGCGACCCCGACGGAGGGTGGCAAATTAAGGGGTAGTCAAAAGGTGTGTATGTGAAAAGCTATTTTCATCAAACGGCTAAGATAAACTATTCTTAGGCACGCGCGAAGCGCGTGCCTAATATTAACAGATTAACTTAGCCGTTGATGAAAATAGCTTTTCACACACCCACCTTTTGACTTCCCCATGCGCCCAAAAGTACCATTCAGTAATGGCACTGAAGTGTTCATTTTTGCTTTAATTTTCAAAGTTTTAAACCGGTTCATTTTAGATTCTCAATTTTTAGTTTCTATTGACGAATTCGTAATTTTGAAAGCTATATGAGCGATTTTTCCCTTTTTTTAATCAGTGGATAACTGAGTCCCCAGTCAAAAGACACTTCAGTCCCGGGTCTGTAACTCGGCTCCTAGAAGTCGGATGCACTTCTCCCATGCCTAGATCGATTTGTCTCCTCGAGACCTATTCAACGACATATCATTTGTCGGAATTGGTTCAGGAACAAAAAAGCCGCTATACTTCACAATATTCGGATCGGCGGTGCCGATAGGCGCCGCCGGGAATATTTTTGAATTTTTGACTCAATTTGGTAAGAAAATTGCTCCCAAAAATTACGAATTATCCTGAAAATCAGTACAATAGAATTTGGATAAAAAAGAGCAAAATTGTTCAAACATCTGAGAAGGAGTGATCGATCACGAGGGACCCCAGGGAGACCATTTCCCGAAGCCCAACTCAAAGCTCTACTACCCCATGGCTACGGCCCCTGAAAAAATGAATTGAATGAAACAGATTTAACCAAAAGCTAAAGGATAAACAAAATTTGAAAGCAAATTGTTCGAAAACAAAAAACATAAAACGAGAATAATTTCTTACGAAGAAGAAATCCATCAAACGAGAAAATATTTCTTACAAAGTAAACTAAAATTGTTGAAAATTCCGAGATGGAGCAAAAAAAATATTCTCAAAAATCGTAAAACACATAAATTCAGTCCCGCCAACACTTCCATTCGCTTATTTGTCCGTCGTAATGTCGGATGAGGAGCACGACTCGAGCTGCTTCTGTTGTTCCTGCGMAGGTTCCGCGGGAGACGGTCGAACGAGGCCGAGGACTGAGTTGACCCCTTTTCCTGCAAATTTTTTGTTTTGAAATCCTTGTTTTTCAAAAAAGGTTGGGAAACACGACGCCAATATTTTCTCCAAAATATATTTAAAAAAAGAAGAGATTACGACAGAGTGCGCCAAGGTATGACGAGGACGACGGCGGCGGCTGTTGATGAAACCCGCTGGCACTTCCACTCGCCGCCGCCATTTGAGTATTGTTCGATTCGTTGCCACGAGACGCCGATTTTGCACCACGCGATTTGTCCACACTTTTCACTGATGACTTGCCCTTGTTGCACTGGCGTGCATTTGCATTCGACGTGCCATATTCTGTGACAGTATTATTTGTATTAAGATTTTATAACATAATTTTGTTCATTGGAAAATTATGCCAAAATACAGAAGTGCCGTGCCATAGGGAAAACAAAACTTCCAACTTAATGGGTTAAAAAGTGTAGCCAAAATTGCCACCACCACCCCCACCCACACATCTACCGTATGGTTGTCGCCAGCGCTTTTGCTGTTCATCAATCTCCCGCTGTTTCTTCGCATACGAGTTGAAAAGGCTTTGCTGCTCCAGCTCGTTCAGATACTGCTCCGCGCTGTTGCCCGCTTAACGATGAATCGGAATAAAAATTTCCTTTTGCAATTTTATTGTCCAAGCAAGGCTTTTCGATTTTCACTAATTTGTAAGCCGGGGGTGGGTACATGCTCAAGAAAATTCCCCCTCTTACGCATTCCGTTTCTGCTCGGCTTCGGCATAAACCCACTGACGGCCATATGTTCCGTGTACACTTTGTCATTGTCTTGCCGTGTCTTCTGTTGTTGTTCGTACATTTGCTTGATGTCATCGCCAAAAATTGGCAATTTGCAAAGTTGATCAAAAAATGTGGTCACATCATCCGCCGTAATCATTTTCGGCCCGGTGGAAGAGTCTTTGGCATTCGCAGCGTCAATGATCTTTTTTTGTTCTTTGTAGAGACGGAGCGATTCCTTAACATTGATGATCGGTGTTCAAGAACAATAAAAATGAGCCCCCATTCTCATACAAACTGACTTGGAGTCCCTTAAGCTTCTCCACTTGAAGCTTCTGATCCGCTTCCCCATCGCTTTCAGTAACCATTCGTTCCGCCTCCTGGATAGACAACAAAATATACACCTCCATGCTGTCGTTGTACGGCTTCAATGCCCACGTCTTCAGGAAGGAGCAAAACTGAGCTGCCTGAAATTTGTCCAAAAGTCGCGTTGAACCATTGACGCCCGGCCTATGATCAAAGATCAAATTTAAGATCAAAGATCGACAAGTTTGATCGTCGATCAACAAATCGAACCAATTTGACTGATCTCAACAAATGTTAATTAGTGCCTTCAAATAAATCGTCTCTTGCTCGTGCAGCATCTGCAGTCGAAGCGACTCCAGTTTGGACAACGTGACGCGCTTGTCCGCAAACTGCTTGCGCTTCGCTTCGTCGAGTTCATGAGTCAGTACCACTTAGTCGAAGCGGAAGTGCATGTGCACACGCCAATTGCAGCCACATACCTTCAAAACATGAAGATTGATTCTTTCGTTAATTGGTTAACAAAACAATTCCCATCAGTTTCACCAAATTCAGAGAGGGGGGAGGGGCAGTAACTTTGTCCTTTATCTTCAATTTCTTCTTTTAGTTAAAAATGTAAGGTTTTAAAATAGCATCAAAATTATTGGTCATTTTTTTCGTTTTGCATTTATGAACTAGAAACCGGGTCCGGATCGGGTAGGACTCCGTGTTCCGGTCCGGGTCGCTTTTCACTTCGGGAATCCGGTTTCCGGGTCCGGTTATTTCAAAAAATCCGGTCCTCTATTTTCATAACTCACATGGCATCTTTCCTTCCCACTCATCGCCCAACAATTCAACAGCGACTCGTTGGGCATATTCTCCGCAATAATGTTTTCCAAGAAACAGTGCGGGTGACAGTGTCGTTTGAACAGCTTAATTTCTTTCGAAGCGGTCCCTTTCGCAGCAGTTATTTTCACTTCGGTGCAACGGTCCTTAATGATCAAATTAAAAATTGTTTAAAAACAATCGGACTGAAAGCAATGAGATCATATTTTTTTGAATGTTTCTAGATTTGATTTAACTCTACAAAATTTCGGTAAAATTTCATTGACCTAAAATCTCGTCGAGATTTAGCGAGCTTTCGATCGAAAATTTCGATCAGTCCGTGCTCTACACTGAAACGACGTATTTTAAATGCTGACCGAAGTGCAAACAGTGCGCGGATGTGGCAGAGGAACGAACTGGACGGTCTCAAAGGTGGGCGCGCTGTTCATCTCCTGCTCCCCTTTGCTGATGGCGTCTTCATGTTCTTTGATGCGAATCAGGTTGTCCTGTGTGTGAAGTGCGCAATATGTATGGACAAAACAGCTAGCTTTAAACTAAAATATTTTTCGTGTGACACTTTTCACCTGAATTTTCTTGGTGATGCTCGCCAATGGGTAGGTCAAGTCGACGATGGTCCGATGGGCRTGGTTGAGCGACACGGTCTCCGAGATACGGTGGGGCTTCAATGCGGCCACATTCTTCAACATTCGCTGCAGTTCCTGTTCTGCTTGGGTCCAACTCTTCGAAAAGTCGGCCATGTTTTCCGGGGAGTACCAAACGTTGGCCTTTTTGATGAGACACAAATGCTCAAACGACTCATTGTCCAGACAGTAAATTCGGTCCCGGTGCAGAGGAATGGACACCTTAAAATTTAATCTTTACGATTGATATAAATTACACAAAATTTATATATAGTACATAAATATTTAACAATTAAAACAGAAAATGCCCACTTTATGTGCAGCTTCAATCGGTTTCAGAATTCCTTCCAACACTTCTCGCGTTTTCCCTAAAATGTTTTGCTTTTCAACTTTACACTCCGTCTGTCACTTGACACACAAAACGAACGCACCCATTTTGTAGTTGGACCCGCGCGCGTTGGTGAACACAAAAAAGATATTCTAAATAAACGGACGGCATTTCTTTCAATCTGCGGCCGTGCCATTGCCCCCTACCTCTGCGGCATTTTTATGCAAATAAGTGAGCAGTCCGTTGATGCAGTATTTYAATGCCGGCCCGGTGCGCGTGCTGTTCGGCTTGAGCAGGATGCAAATAGCGTGCAGTTCATACAARGTGCTGATGAAGCTYAGCGTCTTGTGCAAGTTCAAATTGTCCTCTTTGATTCCGCCCGAGTCGAGAATGCCCGGCGCATCAATCAAACGGACTTTGTACCCAACTGAACGTTTCCGGTTTCATTAGCCATGAACCACTGTTTTCGTGCCAATCTGATGATGGCACTTACCTTTCGATGGAATTATGTAAGCATTTGGCGATTTGGTCTGCGATTTGCCAGGCTCAAGGCACTCGTCCTTATTCATCTTTCCGATAAACACATCCTTATGCTTCAAATTGCCGTCCTCATCGTATTCCTCCGTGCAGAACCGGGCCGGTATCACCGCCTCAATTRCGTCCGCCTGTTCAAAGCATTTTTGTTTTGTTTTGTTAAAAATCAAAATTATCCAAAAATCAGATCAACAACAACAACAATTCATTAAAGACGCCCACCTGAATTGCTTCATCAAAGGTCGGATGCTTCAAATAGTTGACGATCGCATTGATCAACGTTGATTTGCCCACGCCAGTCTCGCCCAACAGCAAAATGGTCAATACGCCCTTACTTCGCAATCGTTTCAATTCGTTGGCCAACTGAGTCGTTCCAAAACGTTTGAATTCATTTCCATGCGTGTTCGAATCGGCACACCGGTACGAAAACTCGTCCACCGGTGTGGCACCACAAGCGCAATAGAGATGAGTTATTGGCAACTTTTTGGGAAAAATTTAAATGTTCATATGCAATTATTTGACTCACATTCTCCTCATTTACGAAAGCCAACGTTTGGCCACAGTCATCACAGCCCCACAAAAAGTCGTTTTTCTGAGATTTGTCCCCGTTTCCTTCGCAGAGGGGGCATGGCAAACTGCACGGCTCTGCCTTCTTTCGAGGTACTGCTCCAACTTCAGTTCGTTGAGGATTCTCGATCTGTTAAGATTTGCAGTACTTTGCTTAAGGAGATCCTTACATTCATTTACTTACTCGAGCAATGCAAATTGTCAATTTCTGCGTTTCCTCCTTCACACAATCGGCCGTCAGCAAGCTGTGCCCGCGCATTTTGACCAATCGAGTTCGTCCAATGTTTGGGAATCCGTCCAATGCGCGAATGCCTTGCGGCAATCCTTCGTATGCCGTCGTGACCTCGTCGCCATCACTCAGCAACACATCCAAATCAACAAAGCTGCAGCTTTTGCCTCGTCCTGCCAGTTGGTAAAGTTGGCCCATACATTGGTGATGCAATCGTTCTCCGTCATGTTGAGAAGTGCCAACAGCGGCGACGGGTGGAGTTGTTGTTGCCGACTCGCTGTACAAAAGGACAAAGTGCGCAGTCGTCTCGTTGTTGCCCAACAGCACATCCGTCAGCCATCGATTGCCACGTCCAATGTAATGAACACCTTCAAAAAAGCGACTAATTACGCCTTTGCGCGATATGAATCCGATCGACGGAGGAGGACGCTTCGTCGTTACTCTTACCCCGTTACTCTTAGCCCGATTCGTTCCCCTGTATTAAAAATGGTGAAAAACTCAAAAACGTGTTCAAAACTCGTGCGCAGTTAGCGTATGTCAAAACCACTAACCCAATTTGAACAAATCAACAACAATTTTTGTCAAAAAAGTCGTTAAAAAATATTGCTAAATTTGTACTTGCCTTTTGAGTCCAATTCCTGAAGCAGCTCCATTTTTGGTTTCAACATTTGGTCACAATGCTCCAACAGACAGCGCCCATTCACCACAAATTGGTCGACCGCAAGTTCCAACGCTTCCGTTGAACGTTCGGCTTCCTCCGCGCTTTGCCCCATTCGCAAATAAATGACACAATTCTTCAGTTTGTCATCGTTCGCCGCTTTGTCCTCCTCACAGAGCTGGAACATTTGTCTCAATTCGTCACACTGATGGAAGCTGAATTAAAAAATAGTATTATTCTTCATTTCAAAAAAACAAATTTGGATTGCATCAATCAATCTAACTTTAAACTGAATGCATGTTCGCTCAACGATTGGCCGGCCTTTCGAAAGTCTAATTCAAATTGTTGCAGAGATTGCGCACAAGACTGGATCCGCTCCACCAGGCCATAATCTGCAAATTGATTGATTCATTCGTTACACAATTTGCACAAATCACCTTCAATTATGGCGGCGGGCATAAATGTGTGTGACGATTTGTCATCGACAATGGTAGAGAGTGGTATCAGCGAAAAGCTGATCGGATGTCCGAGCCCGTAGTCGAAAGCGGTCTTATTGGTTGTGGCCATAAACACTTCAAGGCCACGCATAAATTCCTAAAAAGGCTAATCAGAATGAACACAATAAGCGCCAAACAGCACCAAATCAGTCCCGCCGGCGCCAATGGACGGGTCGACGAACACGCTGATCCGGACGGAGTTGTACAACGAACTGAGAGTGACAGTGGCAGGAGAAGGATAGCCACGGATATAGTCCAGAACAAGCTTAAAAAAATGCGTTTTTTGTTTTTGTCCCATTCTTAACTATTTGTGCACCTTTTTCACTATTTGAACATTCACTTCCGTGCCAAAAGTCACAATTGCTGCGACAAGTGATCCGAAGCAAGTCGACGCGACAAAATGAGTGGCATCTTTTTGAGCATTCTGTTGCTGCAGCACGGCGTTGCGCACTTCCGGATCGTCCAGTTTCAGCGAAATTATCTGATGTTTTCGTTATGAAAAATGCACAATAAAATGCCGATTTTACCGTTTTTGGTAACATTTTAATTATGCCAAACGAATTGCTCTTTTGTCCGTCTTTTTGGTTTGCCGCCGCCAAAAGAAATTGTCCAAGAGGGCAAACATTGTCAAGAAGTGCCAGTCGACTGATCACACTCAGCTAAAATAAGCACATTTATCAACTCGATAATGAATTAAAAATGTTTATTCCAATTTCGGGTTAAGTAGAGGCTCCTTCCGGTAATGGCGTCTTTCATTGGTACCAATTCGTGCTTATTGAATGATTTTAAGAAGCCGGAAACTTGGACCCAAAACTCAAAAATTTTTTGGGGTTTGGGTCCGGACTTTAATTTAAGGCCAACTTGATTTTTTTTTAAATTGTTCGAATTCTGGGTCCGAATTTGGGGAGATAAAATTCGGATTCTACGGCCCCTTAAACCCCTAGACAAAATTCAAAAACGATGTGGAAATCATATTTAGATGCAATCATATGATGAATCAATCTAATTTCATATGATCAGCGACCTCAACCACCGTGTATTTCACAAAAAGCAATAACTTTCAAAAAAAAATTCGAAACCAATGAAAGATCCCCCCCCCCTCTCAGTGACCACACTCAAAGACGACGACCTTTTGTTCCGACCCCAACATTTTGGTGCGTTCGTCCAATTTGTCCATGTGGTCAATTTTAATGATGTCATCATTCCCGAGTGTTGGCGCGTTCTGTTCAGTGTAGGAGGAGCTCATGTTGAAAATGTTGCTCACAAATCCATCACTATCACCGGAAGTGATAAAGTTGTCTGAATGCACGCTGTACAAATTGCCAGGATGCGCCTTCCCGGACAAATGGCAACGATCGCTAAATTTTGAATGAACTTTATGATTAACCACTTGATCCGTGCCGTGACGTGACACCACCCACATTGGCTCCCAATCTTGTTTCTTGGCATTCTGTTGTTGTTCACTCATCGGCACTTCATCATCACAACGACGTCCTGCGTTGGCATTTTGTTGTTCATCCATCGGCACATCATCATCACAACGACGTTGTTGTTCACCTCCAACCTTTTCGGGCACAATTTTTCCGGCGTTGGTGTTGTCCAATTTCGGGTGAAGTAGCACTTTGTACTTGCCACCCTTTTGGACTCGCGTGGCACACCATTTACGCGGGTCAATGTCAATGAATTCGGCCGGGTCGAAGTCGGTGTCCAGGATTTGCAATTGCAGACGAAACTTTGGAGTCAATTGTTCAACGGTCATGGCCAAATGATCCGGCAGAAGCGTTTGCGTCATGTGCTCGACCGTCGGATTGCAGCAGTGTTCATCACCAGCAGAAGCAGAAAARGYTTCGYCTTCCGTCACAACGAACTCGTACTTCAGACGAAGGSTCACCATGCCCTCACGTTCGACTTGCACAACGGCACAACATTTCTTCTTTGGCATTGGTTGCTCATTTGTTGTCGGATTATGTTGATGCTGACTGAGTTCGGTCAGATTCTGTTGATGCTGACTGAGTTCGTCCTGCTTTTAAAGGGAATGTAATTATGCTATACATTTCACATATTAATGAGTCGTTTAGCAACCACAATATTACATGTTGAAGCGTGGCCGCAACATGGCCATCTTTAAATGCATTGTCCGTGGCCGCAACGTGGCCATTTCCAAATCCAATGTCGTCATCTGAGTATTGTAAACATTACACAARAAATTGWTGGCTTTACGTCTCGCGAGTGCCACCATTACCTTCGCCATCATTTAGGCCACCAGCAATCGATAACAAGTCGAAACCGCTTTCAGTRYGAGATGGCGAAGCCGTCTGTTGGCGTTGAGCCAACTCGGCGAGTTCATCGGCCAATTCGTCGATGGGCTGAGCGAAACTTGGCCACAGATGGACTGAAAGAGTCAAGGCTTTTGATAGTCCACGTTTTTGGGGAAACAAAAACTCTCAAATGGAAATTTTTTTGATTTTAGATGAATTTTATAAAAGAAAGCATTTAATCTTTTTTGGAGGAGCTCAATTTAAATTCTTTTCAACAACAAAAGTATCAAATTTTAGCTCCATTTTGAGCAGTTAACAAAGAACATATCAAAACAAATGGGCGCAAATTTTGTTGGTTAAAAATTCTAATAAAAATATTTTAAACCAGCCCAAGAGAATGTGTTTTTSTGGAAACTCCGCGCAAAACTTGCCTTTGTCTGCTGTCAGGTCGCCGTCGGTGGTGTTTGTGGTGTTGGGTGAACTTGTCATCATATTTTGTAAAGAATAAAACGATGTTTAAATATCTTAAAGAGCATGCAAATTTTAAGTTTTGATTATTTATTGTTAGGGATAGGGTTGTCGGTTCCGAACCAAACCGAACCGAAGAACAGGGGATTTTTTCGGTTCGGTTCTCGGTTCCGGTTCGGATACCCGAAGAATTCCCAGAGACCGGCAACCCTAGTGTTAGGGAATGTATAATTTAAACTGAATCACACAACATACCTACACCCCCATCCCACACACAAATTGTTGTGAGTTCGGAGCAAAACAACAAAATAACAAATCCAGGCCCAAAGGGCAATCGATAAATATTTGGGGTAGAGTATACACTTGCGACCGCTGCCGGATCGTGCTGGATTTTTCCGAGTTCGAAATGCGTGTTTTTTAACCCTTCCGGATTGGGATTTTCCCAGATTTATACAGAAAAATCCCACCGGTAAATTT
>MEIZ01000136.1:52085-72865 GCA_001723225.1 Globodera ellingtonae | reverse complement strand
CGCAATTTATTGAAAGTTGAGACTGTAAAGCTTCGAGAAAACAGAGATCCCAATTGAAAAAGAAAAAGCAACAATTTCAATGTTTAGTCTGTGTTCTGTTTGAATATTTTCATCCAAATCCATTCATCCTCAGTTCTTTCTCTTTTTGGGCTCACTCGGACCTTCGTTTGCGTCAAGGAGTCTGAAAATAAAAATATTGCATAAAAATAAATTGCATGCTGGTTCCTGCAGCAGGCAGGTGGTTTTGTCTTTTGTCGTTCTTCCCACTACCGGACTTTTTGTCCCCGTCCCCGTACGCCGGGAGTGTTATGGGGAGAAAATCCTCAATTTCGCCCTTACCCGTCGCCGATGTTCCGGTCGTTGAAATTAAGGAGGAGGCGGTTCCACGGACACCCATGCCACTCAACCGCCGCCTGCTCCAATTTGGCCCATTTGTCTTCGTGGCGCTCAATTGGACAACGAACCAACAACCACCAATTGCCTTCCTTAAAGCGCCGCAACTCCAATCGCTCCCCCGTCAAATTGTTCTTTAGTTCAAATGGCACAATGTCCGCAGATGAAACATTCCAAAGACAGATAATGAAATTGAACGGATCCGTCGAATTGACAAATGCCTTTAGAAGAATAAAGGAATTTAAAGCAAAGAGTCCGATAAAACAAATTCAAAAACTCACCAGTTTCAGTCCTTGCATCTCTATCAAACGAAATTTGCATCGCAAAACCTTTGGAAGGCCATCCCCGCGGGGCATGTGCAACCATTTGGCCAAAGCTTGGGCTGAAGAAGTGCTGGCACTATCGTTGGCCGGAAACGCGGGAAAAAGACTAAAGGAACGGATTTAATTGATCGGAGCTTTGCACGGAGAGAACCCGCGAAAACGGTCGAGACCGAAGGGTAAATGAAATAAGCAAATGTTGTCATTAATCAATGGCCAAATTTGGTGCCAAATGATTTCCCAGCTGCGGTTTTGGTCATCGCCCGTGTAAATGTAAAGATTGATCCCTTTGGAGCCGAAAAGTTGGCGGATGCTTTGAAGGAAATTGATGACACTTCGATCGATGTAACTAAAAAATTATGAAAAATCCATAAATTTAATGCTGAAAAACGACCATATCCAAATACTCTTGAATCCGATCACTTTGACTTGAAGCGGCTCTTGCGGAATTGGCAGCCGACACTCGACATTATTCCCAGTTCGTTTGATAATTTCAGCGCCCTTTCCGTCAGCTGCGCGTTCAATTTGCAAATTGCCCAACGACCATTCCTTCGAATTGAAATGCGCGTCCACCAAACGGTCAAATCGATCGCTGATCAACGCAACTTTCAGTCCGAGCACAAAAGGGCCACAGAATTCGAAGACTTCGAACAAAACGTCGGCACAAACGAAGCTAAAAATGATTAAATGCCCGAAAAAAGTGTTTAAATCCCGTAAACAAGCCAAAAGTCTTTGTTTTGTTTGTTAATCCAAAAACTGCCGTTTTCTCGTTTATTAATTTTTTTCGCTTTTCGAATTGAAAAAACTCACATTTCTTTCAGCCGTTTCTCCACTTTCTTCGGCTTGTCCGACATTTGCTTTTGTTGTTACCCTCTGATTTGGTTTTTATGCTTTAATGGTTGGGGCTAAACAGAAAAAATGCATACAATTTTCTGCCGTAAAACAAAAATGAACAAAAAAATCACAACTTAAATTAATGCCGGGTTTCCGGATAAATTTTAAGTAATTTTGCAAAAATATAAGAAAATATATGTTTTAATTTTAGTCCCATTAATATTCTTTAAAAGCAATTTTAAAATATATTTTATCTAATTATTTTACATGAATTGGAAAACATTTTTTAAAACCTAACTTTGTTTGTAACATTAATTTAATTGATCCAAATTATTTTTATGATCCCAATGAGCCAAAAACTAAAAAAACGGCATATTAGTACATACAAAAACAGAAAGCAAGACAAAAACCCGAATTTTTCAAATGAAAAAAATACATTTAATATAAATGCCAAAAAAAGTAAAATGAACGAATGAAAAGGTAAAGGCGAAATACCAAAATATGAAAAATTGGGTTGACTTTTCCCCCTTTAAAAGACCAAAAATTGTGGGAAAATCAAAATGATTGCTCAGGCGGGGCTTTGTGCCGTCCGTATGAATGAGAATTTTGCTTTCTGCCCGCTGACCTCCCCCTCCCCCCTCCCCCAATCACTCCTTTTTAAACTGGATTAGGTAGTAATAGGGAGGGGATTTATTTATGTACTGAATATGCCAAAATCTAACGAAACATTCAACCGAAAAATACCAATCAGTTCATTCGCTGTATGATTTATTGTAGAGTTGGTCGGTACCGGGATTTTTGGGAAGAATCGGGACGGGACTAACCGGGACCGTGAAAGCCGGGATCGGGACCAGCATTTTGAACCGGGATCGGGAAAAACCCGGGACTGGCAATGGGAGATTTTGCAATGGTCAAGGGCTTTTTCCACTCGTCCTGCTGAATTAAGGTAAGGTGAGGAAGAAAAGTGGGCGAAGCACCAATGAAGGCAGAAACAAAGTCGATAACATTTTTGCACACATATATGTGCCAGGGATGTGCTCTGTTCTGATTTTATCAGATTCTGGTCATTGAGCACCAGAATTCTGTTTTCTGATTTTTAAAAACATTGTCTTTTTTTCTTAAGATTATTTCGAAAAAAAAATTGTTTGTAAAATTTGGCGGGGGCATAAGATCCCCCCGCGGGCATAAACCCGCAAATTTCTTTTCCGATTTAAACTTTCACATTCACCCCCCCCCTCATTTTTGCCCTTGGGGGTTACACTGTATCACCTCTCATTTGCCCACATTCTCTCGGTTCCTCTAAATAAATAGAAATGAGCGAAATTTAAACGGACCGGACGTTTGAGTACTCGACAGAACAAAGTGTCAAAATCGACAAGATGTCTCAATTCGCGCCCAGGTGCACAAAATCGCTTCCAATTCGGAGGTTAAAAAGTCCAAAGGTCGAATAGGACAAATTTAAGCAGAAAGTCGAATAAATTAATTTAGTTTGAAGGCCGAATAAAAGTCTTATGATAGAAGAACGATTATTTTTGTGAATTATGTTATGAATAAGAAGGAACTTAAAAGATCAACAGTTTTACTTAAGAAATCTTACAAAAGAAATAAGGACAAATCAGAGAATGTGAACAATTTGGAACATTTAATTAGGTCAATTGCTCATGGAAGCATTTTGTGTTCGTCGCAATGAATGAATGGAGAAAAATGGAAATGTTTCGCATTTTATTCATTTGTGAGTGTAGTAAATACGAGAACACAAAATACTCTAGTGCGCGGAAACCCCAAGGAAGTTATAGCCCCTAAAAATTTAAAATCAATAGGAGGGACACCTTTTTGGTCAAAATTAGTGAAAATTATTTGTTAATCTAAAAAAAATTGTTTATTTTACATTGGGGCGAGACTCCGGGCTCCGGAAGAAGTCCGCGCGCGCCCGCCCCGCGGTTGGGAAATCACTGTGCGCCTCCCAACGGAGCGTTTCATTAACTATTTGTGATTTAATTTATAATGAATGTAATTTAATTTTTTGATTAGAAAATACTTCAAAAGATATTCAAAGCCTCCATTTGTAAGAAGAGTTTTGCCTCGACTTGATTTTGCCTCGACAAAACGTTGCAAAGCCATGAAAAAATAAATTTACTGAAGACCACAACATATATTTAGTCTCGATATCATAAAATTATTTGCTTGCTATTCTTATCTCAACAGAAATTACTGAATGGGGCAGGTCATTCGGAATTCTTGTGAACTGTTGGAATAAAATAGAATTCAAATTATTTGCAAATATATTTCTTAAATTTAAAGATTAGAGATATACGCGAACATCACTTTCTGAATCTTTGCCATTATAATTCGCCAATCCATCTTTTTATTCCGATTTTTTTTAAATTGGGGTTATCGTAATATTCCCTTCTCCTATCCCGTCCAATCGTTGACCGCGTGTTTCGAACCGTAAGGGGGGTCGTAATATAATTAAGCACTTTTATCGACCAAATAAATATTCCGAAAGTTGGGTCGGTGGAGAAAAGTAACAATCCGAAGAAGTGAATTGGTAACAAAACAAAGTCAAATATCAACGCGTGGGCGGAGGGGAGGGATAACATAAATCGATAACGGGAATAGCACAGGGGGAGGGGAGGAAATAAATATCGACACGAAATTATTTAAATTATATGAAGGGTCCAAAGAAAGGGGATGGGGTCAATTTACTATCCGTTTACGACATCCCCCCCGAAACACGAAAGGCGTCCCCTGCCGTCACAAAAAGGGGCATTCGGCTACCGGAAAGGTCGGGGTGCTAGTGCTGGGTACGTCCGGACCAGCGATGAACGGGCTCGTCTCGGTGGTGCCACGCTCGAGCCGAATTCGGGAGGGAACGGTACGGGTGCGGGCGGGACCCGATGCGGTCGTCGAACCTCGGGCCCGGGCGCTGAAACGCTGACGGACTCGGGCGGTCGCCAGGACCCAATCCTTGGCGGGTTGGAGGGAGCTGTAGGAAGCAACCGCTAAGGGCTAACTCACTAGCTCCACGGACAAGATCGACCGGCGAGCGAACCGAACGGACGCCGAGCTCCCGATTCCCAGGCCATGCCGGGATCTGCGACTTCACCCACGCCGCGAACGCCCTCACCCCACCCGGTGTCATCCAGCCGTTGGTCTCGACGCGGCTCCGGTCGTACGAGTCGCCGTACCGCCACAATTCGACGAGACTCCGCCCAGTTGGCGTCACACACAGAAACCAGTCGCCGAGCAGTGCTGCCAGTCGCCCGATCAGTTCGTTGTAGGCGCCTTCCTTTTCCCTGACATACGGCGGTGGAAGCCAAATGATTTTGACCGAAGGGAAGCGGCGACAAAGATGCTGGATCCGTGCGCTCTGTTCGACGATCTGATCGACGGTCTCATCGTTCATGAGGGAGTCGCGCCCGAGAACGACGAGTGCTGCTTGAACTTTGGACGACATGACGCACTCGTTCAACGCTCTGATCACTGCCGACAGAGAGCCTCGTTCCGTCCCAACGAACGTTGTCTGATCGCGCATATCGCTGTAGAGCTGAAAGGCCGACGAATCCCCGAGGATGACTCGCGGCAATTCGATGAAGACGGGGCAATGGTGGACGATGGTCGCGCGCACTTTCTCGAGGATCCATCCCGTCTGCCCGAAAATGGCCGCCCAACCAGTTTTCTCCGTCTCGGGCAATTTCTGCACCACTTCTGGCGTCGCAATCTTAACCAAATCAGCCGGTTGTAGCCTTTCTGCTCCGAATTCTTCGACCTTAATGGCTCCAAACCCGGGTTCCTGCAGAATTGCCTTGGCCACCGTGCATTTCTCGCTCCACAACGCCCAAATTCTTTCCACGTCACTCTCCTCCGGAAACGCTCCCGCTCGGACATTGTCTCTGCGGATCCCCTCGTACAGCACCAGCTCCTGTCCACGATCAGCTCCCAGAATGAGCTTTACGAGGTCTTTTGCCACTGTAGTCGACACTGCAGCGCCCGATCGTAACACAAACGCGCAGATCAGTGCCTGTAGCGGTGTGTTGACGGCCATGTTTCCCGGTTCGGTTTGAACGTCGAGGACCGCATCCAACTGTGCGCAGAGCAATCTTCCGCAAAATTCGTGCTCTTTGCCTTCGCATTTTTCCGACCATTGCAATTCCTTTGGTGCCGCCCTGCCCGTTGCCTCCTCCTGCGCCTCTGAAAAATCAATTGTCCCTAATTGATTCGAATTTGACGGCCGTTTTTCCTTTTTCCACTTTTCCGCTTGGTTTCCCCCCCCATTTGGCGCCTTCTGGTTCGTTTTTCCCTGTCCTTTCAGTGATTGGCGCTGCTAAAATGTTCCGATATGGATTTTTGCCGTGGGGTAGCGTTGATATGTCTGGTACTCCTTGTGGTACTCTAACGAGCCGCTCTATGGGAACGGTGATGGGTTTAGCCGATGCTTTGTCGATTGGGACGAGGTTTGCCGAGGATTTCCGACGTCGACTATTCTATAGGGTCCGAATCGGTTCCAACTGAGTTTTTTGTGGAGGGAGCGCGCGCTTGCCCCGGGATAAATGACCATGCACTTATCGCCTATGGAAAATTTGTTCGTCGTGACGTTCGGGCGCCGATCGTAATGCTTTTTGGCTTCCGCTCGGGCTATTTCCGAATTTTCGCGTGCTGACTCGAGGATGTGCTGAAGATTTTCTTTGAATAACTGTAGGTACGACTCTTCGTCGATCGTGTAGTTGGGGTTTCCTTTTATTTGCAATTCCTGTTCCCCCGGGAAAATTGCTGGTCGCCCGAAAATTAAGTGAAAGGGTGAGAATTTCGTGACCTCGGAAGGCGTCGTATTATACGAAAACGTAATGAATGGGAGTCTTTCGTCCCAAGACCAGTGCGAAGCAGTGGACTTCCTTAGCATATTCAACAACGTTTGGTTTGCCCTCTCCGTTATTCCGTTCGCTTGCGGGTCGTAGCCTGCTGTTGTTGTTTTCTTAACCCCGAGCATGGACGTTATTTCGCCCAAGGTTTCGTTAACAAACTCCTTCCCCTGGTCGCTGTGAAGTGTTTTGGGCGTTCCGAATACCAGAATAAAGTCTCTGACGAACGCTTTTGCGATGGACTCTTTGCTTTTAGTGGGGATTGGGGTTGCCACGAGGTATTTGGTAAAATGGTCGATGCAAACGAGGATATACCGGTTTCCCGACTCAGCTGGCCCGATCGATAGGATATCAATACAGACGAGTTCGAGAGGTTCGGTCGTCTGAACTGTTCTCAGGGGCGGTTCGTTGGCCCTTGGCTTGCGATTATGAGCGCAAATTCTGCAGGTTATACATGCGCGAACGCAGTCTCCAAACATATTTGGCCAAAAATATTTCTCCCCTAACTGACGAAAAATCTTTTTCCCGCTGTAATGACCCGAACAAATACCGGCGTGACGTTGCTCAATAAGTTTTTCCCTATGTTCTTTGGGTACGAAAAGCTGGGTTTTCCCAGTCTTTTGATCGCAGATGTAAAGTAATCCGTCGAAAAGCGAGAATTTGTGAAATGTATCCAAGATTCTTTGCTTTTCCTGGAAGTTTTCAGGGAGGGTCCGTTTGCTCAGAAACTCATAAATTGGGCTCATTTCGCTGTTTTTGGTGCCTTCAATCCATTTTTCTCTTTCGCCTTGGTCTGTTGTTTCTTGGGGGTAATTCGTTGGCTCTCGTTCGACTTTTTTAAGATGGCCGATTAGTGCAAAATCTTCTGGATCTATGTCTGAATTTTCTTGCTCTGCCAATGCTCCCGATCTTGACAGTAAGTCAGCGACTACGTTCGTTTTGCCGGGTTGGTATTCGACTCTGAGTGAAAAGCGGGCGTTCAATTCCATCAGCCAGCGGTCTACTCGTGCGTTTCCGGTTTCTTTCTTGCTGCGGAACATTGGGACTAAGGCTTTGTGGTCTGTTACGATTTTGGTGGGGATTCCGGTGATGAATTGGGCAAACTTCCATACCCCAAATCTGACTGCCAACCCCTCGAGTTCAGTCGGGCAATATCGGTTTTCGTGCTTGTTGCACTGGCGCGAGGCGAAATAGATGGGCCGAATGCGTTTCTCCTGGTCCGTTTGGCATAAAACAGCGGATATGCCAATTTTACTGGCGTCTGTTATGATGATAAACCGCCTCGAATTGTCGTTCGTTGCTGCCGAGAAGTCGGGAAAGTAGAGGAGCACGTCCTCCAAAACTTTCTGTTTCAACTTATTCACGACTTTGACCTCTTCTTCTCCCATTTTAAAGGGTGTGTTTTTCTTTAACAGTCTGAAGAGCGGTGCCGCCATTGCTCCAAATCCATAGATAAATTTCCGGTAGTAGGTCATAAACCCGAGGAAGCTATGCAGTTCCTTTTTGGTTCTGGGGACCGGGAGAGCGACAATTGGCCGAATCTTATCGGCATTCATTTTTATGCCTTCGCGCGTTAGGACGTGGCCTAAGAAAGGGAGTTCGGTTGCTGCAAACCGACATTTCTCGATTTTTAGCTTGAGCTTTGCACTTGCGATACGCTCAAAGACCGCTCTTAGGTTTTCTACGTGCGCTGACCCGGTTTTGGACGCGACTAAAATGTCGTCGACGTAAACGAATACGGATTTATTGATTAGTCCCTCAAACAAACATGACATAAATCTTTGGTAGGTGGCGACCGCGTTGCACAACCCAAATGGAAGGACCACAAATTCGTGGAGACCGAATTCCGTCGTAAAAGCTGTTTTTTCGATTGATGATTCGTCCATTTTGATTTGCCAATATCCGGACAGGAAATCAAGGGTTGAGAAATACTGCTTCCCGCCTAAGGCAAGGAGGATGTTATCTATATTTGGTAGTGGGTAGGCGTCTTTCGTAGTGACAGAGTTCACTCCGCGGTAATCCACGCAAAACCGGATGCTGCCGTCCTTCTTTGGGACCAAAACTATAGGGCTGGCCCAAGGGGACCTTGACGGCCTAACCAAGCCTCTCTCCAAATAGTCTTCAATCATTTTTGAAACTTTTTCGCGATGGGAAAATGCCAATGGCCGCATACGCCCTTTGATCGGAGTCGCGTTTCCCGTGTCGATGGAATGTCGGGCTAGGTCCGTTTGAGTTAATTCCGTGTCCTCTAGTGCGAATATGCCTTCGAATTCCCCGATTAGTGCTTCCAATTCTTCTTTTTCTCCTTTCTCCAAGCGTCCTGCGCGTTCCGTCCAAATTTTGTGGATTTTCTCCGCTCTGTTTCCCTCCGTCTCCGCTTTCGCAACTCTGAGGACTTCCCGCGTGATTGGCCCACTTTCTTCGTCGTTTTCGACTAGCTCTGCGTGCGCAATTTCTGTGTTCTCCTCCAATGTAATAGGAAGCGTCGAAAGATTTGTAATCGGCGCCACTATCTTCCCATTTTCACCCGTTGAAAGCGTCGGCTCAACTCTAATTTGGTCGTCGCTTTGTTCGCCATCGCTTATCAGAAGTTGTTTCCCTTCCATTTCCGGCGGGACCGATAGTTCGATCAGTGTAGATGCATTTGGCAGGAGGGTTGTTTTATAGATGACGTGAACGGAGTTTTTGTTCTGATCGTCCGCTTCAGAGAATTCGACGACTTGCATGTTGATTCCGTCGATCAGTTTGAAGCCTAGCTGACTCAGTGCGTTTGTTCCGAACAGCAGGTCGTAACCAAACGATGTTTGGGCCACAAACATACGGATTTGTTTAGTTTGCGCTCCTCTCGTGATCGGCAGTTGCACCACTCCGTGACATTTTACTTCCTGTCCGTTTATGTCGATGATKCGCTTTTCTGATGTTAGTGGGTAAACATTCTCGTTCCAGTCTGATTCTCCCATAACTTTTGCGAAAAACTCAGACGAAATCAGTGAGATCTGTGCCCCTCCGTCGAGCATTGCCTCAGTTCGGTGGCCGAATACTGCTACCTTTGCTACGATGATTTTTCCGATAAGTGGGCAGTTRGGGCTCCCTTTGTCACTTGGGTCTACAATCTTCCCTGTTTTCTCGAAAAATTTCTCAATTTCGGATGACTGGATCGAGTGCGACGAATTTATGGCACCTGCGATGAGATTTTTCTGATCCGGTACTGATATGTCTTGTTCCACTAAGAAATTTTGTCGAAGGAAGTTGCGTGACTGGGGTTTGTTCTGATCTGGATAGTTTTTCGGGTTGCTTAACGGGGCCAGGTTTGATCCGGACGCGTGCTGGTTCGTTGTGTATGGCAAGGCCGGTCTATTCGGTCGCTGCTCTGTGCAGTTCCTTGAAATGTGACCTGATCTTCCGCAGCTGTAACATGTTGGTGGTGGGTAAAAGTTGCTCGGGCCGCTGGGTCTGAAGCTTGAATTGTTGTTCATGCTTTGCCTTAGCTCCGGAATTCTGCCTCGACTCGCAAAAGATGTATTTTGCAGACGCTGTGCCGGAATTTGTTGGATTTCGCTTTGGCGTCGTGCCATGCTTTTGGCAGCCCGGTGGGTTGCTTCAGCTCTCGCTGCGAATGCGATGAATTCGTCGAACGTTGCTCCCGGCCTGCGGGAGAGCTCTAACGTTACTGCCAGTTCGGGATTGGCTAACGCGCGGATGAAATGTCGCGTGGAATATTCGTCGTACAGTTGATCTGATAGGCCAGGGTAAGCGCGGTGGACGAGCGCTGCGACCCTTTCTCCGAGCTCATCGGTGCTTTCGTTTGGTTTCCGGTGAATTCCGTTCATTAGTTCGTCAAATGAATTCATTTGCTTCGAATCTGTGTCGTCCAACTGCTGGAATTGTCAAGGCTCCGAACTGCTTGAGCCGTGATATGGTCGACTCCGACATTCCGATTTGTCACCACATTTTGCTGAGCCACTTGCTGTTGCACCGGTAATGCTTGGTTTGTCCCGACTCTCTGATATTGTTGGGGTCTCGCCTCGGTGTTTTCCTCGGCAACTATTGCCCACCTATACCCTTGGGGAGGGATGAAATTTGGAGCCGCGCTTCGCCCCGCATTTAGAGGGTTGTGTACTTTTGGCTGTGCGTYGAACTGTTGACCGTTAACCTGGTTCCCGATTTGGTGGGATGCAACTACTAAGCGGCTGTGTTGGATAACATGCCGCTGATTTTCTTCCGGGTTCTCTGGGTGGTTTGGTCCGTGGCCCCGATTTTGATGGGGCGTGGAATAAAACCGATGGTGTGTTGGTCCGGGAAGCATCCAACTYTCTCTAACATCATAATCATTCTCATATCTATGGTCGTGCCGTCGGATACCGCTGGGATTAACTACCGCTGCATTTTCATTACCCCAGTTTTGCTGAATTTCTTGAAGAATATTACCCTGTCCGTTGTTTGCTCTCCCTGCGTCTATGTCCATTGGTTGCTGTCCATCAGGTCCTCCCATTCTGGCGTCCAACAGCCTTTCCCTGAGGTCCTCTTCGTCCAAATCTGCAGAAACGTTATCATCATTATCGATTTCGGCCTCCTGATTTTCGTTGGGAATTTGTGGAGGGACTGGATCCCCGTTTTGAGGATTTCCTTGGTCTCCTCCAATGATATTCCCGTGGCGGTCCAATTGGATGCCGCGGTTGAGTGCCTGTGTTCGCGTCAGGTGTGGTGACCTTTCTACTATCCCCATTTTTCTCTTGTGTTACCGCCGCGGTACTACACAGTCGAAAACCTCAAATTTCCCGGCGAAAGCTGGTTGCGATGATGTGAAGATGAATAAGTCTCGGCCGACGAGCGCTTATTCGAAGTGAAGAACCTTTTTCCCGACCGACGGGCTTTTCTGTGTCAAACTGGAGCAATTCCCGACCGACGGGCTTTTCTGTCGCTTAGTGAAGAAATCCCGGCCGACGGGCTTTTCTTATCTTCGCAACTGTTCGTGAGTCTCGGCCGACGAGCTCTCACTGCTGATTCCGTAAAGTTCCGACCGACGGACAGCTTTACCTCCCTCGTTTCCTTGCTGAGGCTAGTCCACAGCAAAACTTTTTTGGGCCCGAACTCCTAAAATTTGTCGCCCAGCACTAGCTTACCGGGAGCGCCACGTAATATTCCCTTCTCCTATCCCGTCCAATCGTTGACCGCGTGTTTCGAACCGTAAGGGGGGTCGTAATATAATTAAGCACTTTTATCGACCAAATAAATATTCCGAAAGTTGGGTCGGTGGAGAAAAGTAACAATCCGAAGAAGTGAATTGGTAACAAAACAAAGTCAAATATCAACGCGTGGGCGGAGGGGAGGGATAACATAAATCGATAACGGGAATAGCACAGGGGGAGGGGAGGAAATAAATATCGACACGAAATTATTTAAATTATATGAAGGGTCCAAAGAAAGGGGATGGGGTCAATTTACTATCCGTTTACGACATTATTGTCGAAATCATGCTAAAAATGCTAAAATACGTATTAAAAACCCAAAATATGTGCCAAAAATGGCCACTTCAGTGGCCCTTCTTAGGCTTAAAGCTTTTGGGCGGGGGGCTACCCTTCCCTTAAGAGTTACAGACCCGGGACTGAAGTGTCTTTTGACTAGGGACTGGGGTGAAAAGCGCGCAAAGTGCATTTGGTGGCATTATTTGAATTTGCCGCGCGAGGATGCCATCCCCAGCTCCAAGAAAATCATTTGGGAGAAGATTTGGCCGTTGATCAATGACAACATTTAATGGTTGCACACGCCCCACGGGGAGGGCCTTCCGAAGGTGTTGAAATGCCAATTTTGTTCGACAGAAAGAATGGAAAGACATTGAATTATTTTTTATTGTATTCTACGGTTTAAATTTCTGTATTCAAGGAATTTGTCAATTCTCCGGGCATTTTATCAACTGGGACTTTTGTTCGGAAAGAATGGAGGCACTGAAAATGGTGAGTTTTTGAATTTGTTTTTTGATTACGTTTAAAAGATAAAGCTGATAGACTCGAGAAAAAGATAGAATCAGTTTTTTAAGATGCTTCAAGATTTTCTGATGAAAGGCTCTTTATCAAGTACATTGCATGCATCATCACCAATTTGTTTGACAATTCTGCTTCCCTTTTAACGATCCTTAAGAAACCCTGCCATAAACCCTACCATAAAAATAGCATATTTTTGGAGCCGGTTGCCATATTTTCACGAAGGTGATCTGCTGGCATCCCTAGCAGAAATGGAAATCGCGATCGCGCGATATTGATCGCCCCTTATCGCCTTTTTTGTGCATATCGCCGATCGCAGATCCGTGGTTTGCAATAAAGATTTATATCGATCGCTTTTTTTCGGCGCTCCTACATCCCTGATCCCTAGCTAACCGATTAGTCTTTTAACAAAAAAGTTACGGCATAAAACGTGTTAAAATCTCACTTTTTTGTGCCACTTGTCGCGCCTCACAATCATTCAAAGGCACTTTTCTCACTCACCTTTTTTACCTTAATTCAGGACGAGTGAAAAAATAAAGAACCAATCAATCCGCCCATAACGTCGAATTCTCTGCTCCCAATTTGAATTAATTGAAATAGCAAAATGTGTGGGCGCGGAATTTTTGTCCGACAAAAATGGGAGGACTCAAAAAACGGTAAACTTTCAGCGTGAATTTGTGCTTTAAATTAATTTTTTCATTTTAGGCATTTGCCCTAATTCTGTCGATCGTGCCAATATTTTTTATCATCTGTTTCCGGGGTTATTTGTTTTCTAATGATGTGCCGCCATTTGAACGGCGAGAAAACAATTTGACGCCGGGCCGATCGGTGTCACGCTATGGCCAGGGGGCAAAATCGGCCATTTGTTCGTTGTCCAATTGAGCGCGATGAAGACAATTGGGCCTATGGGAAAAGCTGAGCGTAATTGCAGCATTTTAATTGACTCCACTGCGATAATCGGTTTTGAACGGTTTAAAAATTGCCAAAAATGGAGATTTTTGACCAAAACCCTAAAATTTCAAGTTACCTATTCATTTTTAGCGCATAAGAAACCCTATAAAAGTGGTTCTGGGTCATTTCCTTCTAAACTCGACCGTTTGCGCCAATTCTCTCCAACCGTTCTCCGGGATTGTGCCAAACTCCGATCGATCCAAGCCTTTCGTCTTTCTCCCGAATTTCCGGCCGATGACAGTGCCGGTGCTTCTTCTGCCCAAGCAGTGGCTCAATGGCTGCACACGCCCCGCGGGGATGGACTTCCGAAAGTGTTGAAATGCTCTTATTTTTATTTGGAAGAAGTCATTTGTTCGACAGAAATGGAAGGACTCAAAATGGTGAGGAGTTTTTGAATTTGTTTTATTGGACTGTAAGTTTTAAATTCCTTTATTCCTCTTAAGGAATTTGTCAATTCGACGTATCCGGTCAATTTTATCATCGGTTTTTGCAGTTCTTCTGATGAGTTTGAGCCATTTGAACTGAAGAACAAAATGACGGGGGAGCAATTGGCAATGCGATACTTTAAGCACGACTTTGAGAAAGGCGATTGGCTGTTGGTTCGTTGTCCAATTGAGCGCGACGAAAAGAAATGGGCCGAGTGGGAAGCGGAGGCTAATCATTGGCAGTGGAATTGCATCCAAATTAACTTCAAAGACAGCGACATCGGCGACGGGTAAGAAGTAATCAATCAATAAATTCAAATTTTTTGAATTTCCAACGTTTTCTCGAAATTTCGCACATAGACTCAGATGTACAAAACGTCTGATTTTCTATTTTTGAGTTGTAAAAAATTTTAAAGCGGTCCGAAAACATATTCTATCTCTTTTGAAAAAACACTAATTCATCCACGCCCATTTCCTTCTATTTTCAGAATGCTCGACTTAAACGAAGGTCCGAGTGAGCCCAAAAAGAGAAAGAACTGATAGTGCGGACGACGAAATTTGGAGAGAAATTCAAAATAAAAAATTAGCTAAACATTGAATTGTTGCGTTTTTCCTTCTTGCAATATGAATCTTGTTTTCCCGAAATTTTGACTTGGAGGAGAATTTTAATGTTTTTCTTTTCCATATTTTCAGATACAAGAAATTTTGGTACTTTTCCGTTATACGACCCCCTTTCTAAATTTGCTGAAAACATCATATATGGGGTTTTCAGGGTGCTGATCACGAATCTGAAAATATTTTAAAGATCTGACAACCTAAGATTTTAAAAATCTATGATTTTGAATTTTTTTTTTCACCATCAATCACCCAAAACCGTTTTAAAGGGTTTTTTAGGTTTGAGCATCGTTAGGCTTATAAAATCATTTGTTAGAAAATAATGTTTCAAAACAAAAAATTAAATGATTTTTCGTTTTGCTATGGGCGAAACGTCCTGGAACATTTGACAACCAACATTGTTGTCAAATTCATTATTTATAGGGCCGGGATTTTTGTTAAAAACACCTCAAAACACTAAATAGGTGAGGATGGCCAAAATTGAATTCATAAAAGCAAAAATAGTTAAAATTCTAGAAAAACTGAATTTTCAAAGCTCAAAAATGCTTTTTCGATCTTTAGGATGTACTTATTGGGCAAAAAGGTCGATTTTATGGGGTACATTTTTGGGCAAAAAATAAAATAGGTAAATAAAGACAGGGGGCAAAGTTGTAAAAATAAATAAGGACAGAAGGCAACTGAAGTAAAGCGATGAAGAAGTTTCTTCGAATGATTTTGAACAAATCGAAATAGGCGCCTAAATAGCGAGAAAAAAAAAAGCCAAAATAGGCTCTAAAAATTGAGTTCAAAGCAAAAATAGGCTCGAAAAAATGTGTGTAAAAATAAAAATAATCGCTTAAAAACTTTTTTCCCCATGGTAAATTATTAATTAACTTAATCAAAAAGTTAATTCAAATTGTAAGCACTTCTGGTTGTAGTTGCAAATAAGATACATCTCGAGATTCTCAGGCGTAAAGTTCATTCGATTTTCGGTGAGAATGGTTTTGTAAATAGAGAATGTATGTACGTTCAACATCAGTGGTGGAACAAATTTGTAAAATTGGATGAGGTTGYYGGCAACATCACAATCAGTGTTTTTGCCAGACAGAATTTGACAAAATTTGGCGATTTTTTTGAGACCAMGATTTTTGGTGACAATGTCAGAAAATTTTTGCCGAACCACATGTGCTTCTCTCCGACTGCTTGATCCATCTGATTGCGGACATCAGCAAAAACTTCCATTGAGGGCAAAATACTAAAATAGGCTCAAAAAATCTTAAAATACCCGAAAAGGCTTGAGCCTATTTTAGGCTCGAAAAGCCCAAAATGGGCTTCTTTTTTTTTTAGGCTCGTTAAAACGATAACATTTACGATTGCAAAAAGCGCCAGACTTTATCGCTCTCGAGTCACGACTCGAGAAATTTCTCGGGTTTTTTTTTTGGGTCTCGGTCTCGAGTCTCAGGTACTTGGTCTCGAAAATCGAGACTTTTTTACACCCCTAAAGATGGCATTTTTGGTGAGAATTCATTTAACAAATTGAGTCAAAAATTCAAAATTTTTTCGGCGSCGCCAATCGGCACCGCCGACCCCCTCCCCCTAAAAGTAAAGCAGAATTCGCAACAAAAAATTTGCATTTTTGAAAATCGAAAATGCATAGGAAAAGCTGCGCCCCCAGAAATCCAGCATTTTGTGCAAAAATTGCTTAACAAAAATGGAAAAATACAGCACTAAGAATCGACTTTTTTGCCCCCGCCCCGAAAAAAAATNCCCCCCCCCCTTAAAGTGAAGCAGAATTGCAAAAAATCGTATATTTGAAAATTCCTTAACAAAATAGCATACAAATGGAAAATGCACCCTTAAAAATCGGGTGAAAATTTGTGGAACTTAAAATAAAAATTTTTTTAGTGAATTTCAAAAAAAAATCGAAATTTCTCGGTTCTCGAATCTTGACTCGAGAAATTTCTCGGTTTTTTGGGTCTCGATCTCGGTCTCGAGTCTCGGTAAATTTCGGGTCTCGTGCAGCACTACCATTTTGGACATCAACGCACCCCCATCTAAAAATTGTTTTAGTTTAATTTCTGAACATTTTATTTTTTGATGAAATAGTGCGCTAAAAGAGAGAGTCAGATAGCGAGAGTATTTGGACCAACGCAGCCCATTTTAAAAAATTATTTAGTTTAAATAACCAGAAAGTATGAAATATTGGCAATAAAACAAGTTAAACTTTTCTAGAAATATATGAAGATGTGCATATGAGACCGAATCATGAAATTCTGCCGATAGTATGCATTATTTTATGTGTTGGTTTTTAGAATTTAAAACGAATTCTGCTTTAGTATGGTCGGCGGTGCCGATAGGCGCCGCCGAGAAAATTTTGAATTTTTGACTCAATTTGTTAAGAGATTTGCAACCAAAATTTAAAAAATCCTTTTGTCGTCGTGCAATTTTGTGACTCATTGACTGTACCGCTTCCGATCCGAGTGTCGAATGGTCCGAGTGTCGAATAGAACTAAAAATGTCCGAGTGTCGAAAGTCCCAGTGTCGAAAAGTCTGAGTGTCGAATAGTGCAAATACTATCTGAGTGTCGAACAGAACAAAAAATGTCTGAGTGTCGAAAGTCCCAGTGTCGAAAAGTCTAAGTGTCGAAAAGAACAAATACCGACCGAGTGAAATTTAGTGTCTGTTTTTAATTAGGATTCCAATTTTGTTCAAAAGAAGACGGGAGATCGAGTATATTGGCGGTGTGAGTCATTAGGGAAATAACCATCTTTAGGGGTGCATTTTTCGGGTAACGGTATGGAATTGGGGTCCCGACCAGAGCTGGGCGAAATTTCGTTTCGTTTCGTGTTTTTCGTTATTTTTTGGGCGTTTCGTGTTTCGTTAAATGGAATTTTTTTGTTTCGTTTCGTTTCGCGTTTCGTTAATTGAAAAAAAATGTTTTTCGTTTCGTTTCGTCGGAAAAAAAATTTGAGTTTCGCCAGCTCTGGTCCCGACGGAAAATTTAAAAAAAAATTTGGTTGTTTAAAATTGTAATAGAGTTAAAATATGCGTAGAACACAAATCCGAGCTCGGGTTTTGCGAATGTCGAACCCCGAACTCGAACATCTCGGATTCGTTTTGGCATTGGGACCTTCCCTAGTTTATTCGACACTCGGACATTTTTTGTTTTGTTCGACACTCGGACATTTTTTGTTCAATTCGACACTCAGACTTTTCGACACTGGGACTTTCGACACTCGGACATTTTTAGTTCTATTCGACACTCGGACTGTATTTGGTTTATTCGACACTCGGACCATTCGACACTCGGACTTTCGACACTCGGACCATTCGACACTCGGACCGGTAGCCGACTGTACAAATGTGCCGAATAGTTTTCTCTTCTCTGTCTCATCAGGCTAGCAATTAAATGTTATTGATTTTTGAGTCTACCCTCACCGATCCATCGCCCATAAATTCAACGTTTTTGCTCTCTCTCCCCCACATTTGCTTCACAACACTCAAAGAAACTTGCCTTCCTGATCTTTTACTTTAATTCAGAATGAGTAACAAAAAGATGGAACCAAAAAATGAGGAAAAATTTTCATCTGAAACCGCGCATTGTCGCATTTATAATGGGCACTGTCTATGAAGTGCAATCGCTCTTAGAATTGCATTTTTGGTTAAGAAAAAGTTCATTTAGTAGTGATAATCGCCGAAAGGACGGAAAATGGTCAGAAAAATTAGTAAAAGTCAAATTTCTAAGATTTTCGAAATTTGACAGATTCCGGGTTACCGGGCATTTTTGAGGCACTTTGTACTTCAATGACAAATATTTGAAAATGGACCCAATATAAATTTCATTAATTTTATATATTTTCTGTCCATCGGTTTGTTTATAAATATGTATTTAGTAAGCATTAAGCATGAATCTTTTCAGTTTTTAGCTCATTGGAATCATAAAAATCATTTGGATTTGCTAACAAAGAAACAAATGTCGGACAATCCGAAGAAAGTGGAGAAACGATTGAAGGAAATGTGAGTTGTTTTTTAATTTGAAAAAGAAATGAATAGGGGGGGCATACATTTTCAGGAAACTTATAGCTAGGTTCCAGCTTTTTAGTTCCTGAAATATTTTTTCTGATTTCCCCGTACTCCGTAATGTATGAAAAAAAGTTTTTAGTTTATCTTAATCGGCTCCCTATTTTATTAGAATTATTTCATCTTTATTTCTAGGAACTAAAAGGTTCTTAAAGAACTATTTCGTGGTTTTTCGAAAAATTTCTTAAGAAAAGCAATAAAAACCGAACTTTTCCATTTTCGCAATCTGCCTAAAATCGATTTTCTCTTGGTTGTTGAACCAAAAAAATGCATATTCAATGATTTCTTTCGCCAACTCGGTCCTCTGAATGCCCCTGTTTTTATTGGCATGATTGAAAATCGAGAAGCACTTGTTTTTGGCGGCGACATTTCTCTTTCTCAAATTTCTCGGATGCGCCAATTGAGATCCCACTTGGCGCACTTTTTCGAATTTCATATAAAACAGTTTTTTAGTTTCGTTTGTGCCGACGTTTTGTTCGAAATTTTCGAATTCTGTGACCCTTTTGTGCTCGGCCTAAAATTTGCATTGATCAGCGATCGATTTGATCGTTTGGTGGACGCGCATTTCAAAACGTGGGAATGGTCGTTGGGTCGATTGGAAATTCGTCGCGCAGCTAACGGAAATAGCGCTGAAATTGTCAAACGCTTTGGCCATAAAGGCGAGCGCCGGTTGCGAATCCCGCAAGAGCCACTTCCAGACAATGTTATCGGCTTTCAAAGCCTTCAAATAAGGTCATTTCATGCATTTAAATTTTTGGGTAATACTGAAGATGGTGCCCCCCCCCCCATTTTTGAAAAAATAAAATAATTTTTTCTCTAAATCGCTAAATAGTCGAAGGTGTAGAATCCGATTCTGATCTCCATTTCGAACCCCGGGACCCAAATTCGAACATTTTTTCGAAATCAAAATTTTCGAAAATCAAATTTGGCCTCAAAATCATTCAATAAGCACAAACTTATGTACATCGAAAAGGCAAATAATGGTCGAAGTATTCATTTGAATGATTTTGAGACGTAAATGTGAATTTTGAAAATTTTTGAATTTTTCGACGAAATGTTCGAATTCGGGTTCGGGGTTTGAAATAGGTCGAATCGGAGGTCAGATTTGGATTCTACGCCCCTTAAATGCCCTAGAAACACCTTTTTATCTACTTTAAAACAAAAATTATTTTTTCAAAAATGGGGGGCAGCTCCATCTTCAGTATTACCAATTTTTCTATTAAAAGTTTGGCCCTCCAATTTATGCCTTTTTTAGTTACATCGACCAAAGTGTCATCGAATTTCTCAAAAGTATTCGCCGACTTTTTGCCTCCAAATGGGCTAATCTTTCCATTTCCACGGCGATGCGATTTTTTTACGATACTCGATACGGTCAAAATTACGATATTTACGATTTTTGGGTTTCCAACGTTTTCTCGTCATTTCGCACATAGACTCATGTGCAAAAACATTTGATTTCCTATTTTTGAGTTGTAAAAATCGTTCAGAACCCTATTCTATAACTCTTTCGAAAAAACTTCCCAGATCCACCGATGTCCATATTTCTTTCTATTTTCAGACTCCTCGACGCAAACGAAGGTCCGAGTGAGCCTAAAAAGAGAAAGAACTGAGGACGAACGGAATTTTAAGAGAACAAAATGAAAAAATGTGCTAAAAACATTAAAATTGTTGCTTCTTTCCTTTGCAATATGAATCTTCTTTTTCCCGAAGCTAAGCGTTTTTATATTCCCTATTTGTTTGGTTGGCACAAAATCATTTTTGTATATTGTAAAAATTGGCCATTTTGTGCCTATTTTCAGACTTTTTTGGGCCAGTGCATGTGTTAAAATGAATGAGTACGGTAGAAAATATTTTCTGGTTAAATTAATAATTGTTCAGAATTTGGTTCAAAATTAAAGGCTCGTGATTGTATCCCGACTAGAGTGCGGCGCGGGAGCGGATCCCGCGCGGGATTTTGCGGGATCCCGCTCCGCAATCCCGCATTTTTTGCGTTTTGCGGGATTTGCGGGATTAATCCCGCAAATCCGCTCCCGCAAAGATTTCAAAAAAAAATCCCGCAGCGGGATCCCGCAATTTAGGTGCGGGATTTGCGGGATTGATCATTAGTCAAAATTCCGATCCCGGCTTTCACGGTTCCGGTCCCGGGTTAAAACCCCGGTCCCGGCCCTAGTTACAAGTAGTTTCAGACAAATAAGAGCATTCAAAAGATACTAAAATTGAACGATTCGGTTAAGTGAAAGGTGTTTTGATTTTTTTGAAAAAATCCCGCAATCCCGCGCGGGATCCCGCAAATTTAAAATGCGGGATTTGCGGGATTTTGCGGGATTTATCCCGCAAATCCGC